>JAGKTI010014726.1:0-14256 GCA_018397915.1 Birgus latro | reverse complement strand
TTTCTCTCTCTCTCTCTCTCTCTCTCTCTCTCTCTCTTTTTAATATATGGCATCTTACTATTTATTTTCTCTATTTTTCTCATACTACTACCACCACCACCCTCTACCACTACTACAACAACTACCACCACCACCACCCGCAACCACTACAACAACTACCACCACCACCACCACCCTCTACCACTACTACAACAACTACTACTGCCACCACCACCACTGATACTACTACTACTACTGTAATAATTCCTCAGTTCTGGTTCGTATGTACAGTATTGAGAATTATTTAGATTTTGAATTAAGTAAAGCAGATTGGAGTGTATGTTTAGCCTATGACGGATTTCAGAATATTCTCAGCATAATTCTCACATTTTTTTTCAATTCCTGTTTGTATATATTGAGAATTTAGATTTTGAAATGTGTTTAGATTTTGAATTCTGTAAAGTAAACCGGAGTGTGTTTATCTTATTACAAGGATTTAATATTATTCTCAGTCTAATCCTCATCTCTTTTTTAATTTCATGTTTGTATATATTTAGAATTATTTAGGTTTTTAAATGTATTTAGATTTTGAATTATGTAAAGCAAAATGGAGTGTATGTTTAGCCTGTAACAAGGATTTCAAATTATTCTCAGCCTGACAAACTGATAGGCTGTTTCCTTTCTTATCTTTCTTGTTAATTGTATATATTTAAGATTTTGAATTATGGGAGATTATCAGTTTTCAAAAATTTATCCATTCCTGTCCAGTTTCTCTCATATGTTGTTTGTATAAAGCGTTTGATGATTTTGAATTTTAATGGAGGTTTGGGTGAAGAGAGATTATCAGACTTATTCTAAAAAAATTCATTCACTCCTGTCATATTATTGTCACTTATTAAAATTTTTTGAAGATTCGAAATATTTTTGAGATTTTGAATGAAGGGATATTAACAGACTAGCTCTTAATCTCCAACTAATTGTTCTCAAAAATTCATTACTTTTCATTTTCTCTCATTCATTTATATATATTTAAAGTGTTAATTATTTGAATTTGAGATTTTTAATGGAGAGAAATTGTCAGACTATTGTTGTCAACTAATTATTCTAAAATATTATTAATTTCTGTCCAATTTCTCTCATTTGTCGTTTGTATATATTGAAAGTGAGAGATTTGAATTGTGGAATGCCAGCAAATGTCAGTTTTGGCCTATGATACTGTGACCAACTGACTGTGTTCTGTATAATTCTTTGGTCCGTTCCTGCCCAATTTATCCTTTTTTTATTGTATATATTTAAGGCTAGATTTGAACTGTGAAACTAAGTGAATGTATCAGTCTAGGATTCTTTAACCAACCGACTGTTTTCTGTATAATTCTTTGGTCCATTCCTATGTTTTCTCAGTAATTCTTTGGTCTATTCATATCCAGTTGATCGTTTTTGATTGTATATATTTAAAGTTAGATTTGAATTGTGGAAAGATGAAGCAAATGTCAGTATTAGCTTATGATTCTGTAACTGACTGACTGTTTTTCTCTGTAATTATTGGTCCATTCCTGTGTTTTCTCAGTAATTCTTTGGTCCATTCCTATCCAGTTTATCTTTTTTGATTGTATATATTTAAAGTTATATTCAAACTGTGAAACGTAAGTGAATGTCAGCCTACGATTCTGTGACTAACCGACTGTGTTCTCTACAATTCTTTAGTCCATTCCTGTCCAGAATCTCTCTTTCCTGTTTGTAAATATTTGAGATGTTTGAAGATTTTGAATTATGTGAAGTGAATATCAATATTAGCCTAAGTCTTGAATTAAAACTACCCAATATGGCTGTCTTTTTTGTGTCCTTTTATTTGTGTGTTTGTGTGAAGGGGACGTACAAACGGCTCTTGTTATGAGTGGTCTTTTGCATTACCGGTCGGTGTCTTGTAACGCTGGTTGGTCTCTCTTATCGCCGGTCGGTCTCTCGTATTGCCGGTCGGTCTTTTGCATCGCCGGTCGGTCTCTCGCATTGTCAAGTCGGTCACTCGCATCGCCGGGCCGTCTCTTGTATCGCAGGTCGGTTACTCGTATCGCCAGTCTGTCTCTTGTATCACCGGTCCGTCTCTCATATCATCAGCCAATCACTTATCCTCGGTTGGTCTTCCATATTCTTGGTCGGTCTCATATCCTCGGTTGGTCTCATATCCTCGTTGGTCTCATATCCTCGGTCGATTTCTTGTATTCTTGGCTGGTTTCCGGTTTCATTGGTCTCTCGTGTATAAATACCCTTATAATGGAACCACTGAGCACAATAATATGCAGAGGCTTTCTCATGGGCACTGCTGTGTAGTTTTAGTGCCGCTGCCAGCAGCCTAGGTCGGCGCTGGTGATGTTTATGCATTACACCCGATGGCCCCCCCCCCCATTTTCAAATCAGCCGATGATATATATTGCAATTTAGTGCCATGCCCCCCCCCCCCTTTTTTTTTTTCCCAAAGCCGATGGTATATATTGCAATTTAGTGCCATGGCCCACTGCCCAGCTTATGTAAACAACAGCAGAACAGAAACAAGCTATGAACAGTATTCCAATGGCATTACTATGGTGTAAGTGACGAGTGGAGGTGTTTCAATGTGGCGGCCAAAGTCACACTCGCTGCGGAGATAGCCCCTCCATACTATAGAGCTCAGTGAATGGAATCCACTGGTACCATTCTCATCTCTGTGTTTGTAGGGGTTACTGTGCAATAATGGAGTGACTTCTTGGCAGAATTTGACTTCCCCAAGAGATTAATTGTTATTACATTTATACCTCGATATGCGATACCCCGGCTTAACGATGGGGGGTAGAAATACCACCATACCCCACCCAACGGTGGGCAAACCCCAGTTTAACGATGGGTTTTGACACCCCCCCCCTCCCCTTTTTGATAGACAAATAGTGTGTTAGGTTGATTTATAAATTTTTTAGATCAATGATTTTAGCCGTGGGTGGGGTGAACATTGTCATTTTGGGGTACAGTTTACTAAGCTTGATTTTTTTTCCCTTCAGACATTTGACGGTTTTCAGATTTTATTTGTTGGTTTAGTGAGTTATTTACAGGTGTCAGGCTTAGGTTAGCTTCTTTTACAGCTGTTAGGCCATTTTGATCAGCTTTAAACTTGTCTTTGGGTTCATTTGGGTGGGTTTTGGGCTTAGATAGGGGGAAACCCAAGTACCCTGATAAACAATACCCCGCCTAACAATGGTTTTTACCTAACCAATTACAGTGTTAAACTGAGGTATGCCTGTATTATTATTACTTATCCGTTCCTCCTTTCCCACCCTAGGGCAGGGTGAGTAGCAGCGGCCAGACAGCCTAAGTTTGCCCGGTTCAATGGGCCACGCTTCCATTCAATCATCATTCAAGCCCATGGAATCCTGGCTCCATCTGATAAGCCAAAAAAGAAAAAAAAAATGTAGCTTCACTTTTTTATGTAGTGCCATCAGATTTGCTTTTTTTATATATACAGTATATATACGTAGAATGAAAGTGAGATTTTGAGTTTTAAGAAATGATTCTGTGTGAAGAACCTAGGCATAGCAAGTGTGGTGCATGTACGTAGGGCAAGCCACACACACACATACACACACACACACACACACACACACACACACACACACACACAAGCAATACAAACATAAGCTACACAAAAGCCACACACGCACACACACACACACATGCTTGGAGGCCACCAGTCCTACCTATTCCATACCACTTGCCCAGTGAGGGAGTTACCTTGCCTAGTGAGAGTTACCTTGCCCAGTGAGGGAGTTACCTTTTTCAGCAACTGGGTTGACTTGATGAGCTGTACGAGGAAGGAAGGAGTCTCCATGATTACTAGTCAAATCCGCCCACCAGAGACACTGACATAGCCTAGGGAATTACAATATCCAGTACGTTTTCACAGATTTGCTATCGACTCCAGCAGTCCATCAACAGTCTTATGGGGTATGTGGCCGGGTCATGTGTCTGGCTCTGGGAAGATTGGCGTCCCTGCCCTGTATAGCCCCGGGTCTACCCATGATTGTGTTTACCTATCCATCTATCCGTTTATTTGTGTATTCTGCTTTTGCGTATTCTATCTATCTGTGTGTTTATTTTCTGTTCTACTTTTGTGTATTTTACTTTGCGTTCCCTGCAGTCTCGGGTCTATCTATCTGTGTTTGTCTACATATCTGTGTATTCTGCCCTACTTTTGTGTATTTTTCTTTGCAATAATGGGGTATGCTGCTGGATGATGTCTGGCTCAGGGAACATGGACTCCCCTGCCCTGCATAGTCCCGGGTCACCCTTGGGCAAGGTGTAGCACCCGTTAGCCCACCAGACAGATGGTAGGTGTATGGTTACCATGGTTGAAACACTACCATACGTCCAGTGACTGGCCTTGTACAACACTCCCAGGCGGGGAACTCAACCATATTTACCAAACCAAAGTGCCTGTAATGTCTCCCCTCAAAATGCAAGATTGGTGTATGCTATGGATCTGCAAGCTGTCAAAACTCCCATTATGTGAAATTTCAGGTTAGTTTGTATATTTAAATTAACTCATGATTATAGCTTGTGTTTACCGTATTAGTTTTTGTTTTGGAAGTATGCTACTCAAAATTCGAAGGTTTACAGTTCGTTGTTTTGTATATAATTTTGTGAACTTGTGGTAGCTTCCCCTACTCTCTCTCTATCCTTATAGGTAGCAAAAGTGATGCCTGTTTTGGTGATGAGTGATGGTGGTGGTGGTGGTGACGATGATGAACTTGTATTTCCAATTTATCAGCGCATCTCTAGGTATGTTTATTTTTTACCATTTATTTTTAGTTTGGTATTTTGGCCTTTTCAGACGTTGTGTGCGCGTGTCTGTGTTCATACCTGTGATGTATTTGTTGTCTTCTGCTATACAGTATTTATGTTGACTTATGTTTATTTTTCAATTAACGTTAAGTTTCCTTATTGTGGTATGTAGGGGCACTCACCATCCACTCACTTAATGTAATGCTGCTCTCGGGTGCCTGTCCTTTCCTTTGTTCTCTTTCCTTCCTTCCTTCCTTCCTTCCTCCATCTTTCATTCTTTCCCCTACCTTCTGCCCACGGGTTACTTTACACTTCCTCTGCCTTTCTTTCCTTCATTCCTCTTCCATCTGCCTATGGATGATTACACCGAGTGACAATCCCAATGGTTTCCTGTATACCAGGAAACCATGTACTACGGTGGGTGGTAACCATCTAGCTAAACTATGGCGCCTGGTGGTTTAGTGGGCAGTTAAAGCGTTCCAGTTGGATTGAGCCTGTGTAGGTTTATATCCAAGGAGTGGTTTGGATTTATTGCTCACGTAATGCCACTCACGTGAGGCTGGTCACTCAAATGTCTAGCCCCGGGTTCCTACGCTCCTCATGGGGCATCACAGGATTTTATTCAATTTATTTTCATGTTAACATATTTGTTTCCATATCGTTAAGTCCAGATATCTTCATTTCTCTAATTTCGTTAGTGCTTACTGTATTTTTAATGTTTATATAGCACAAACACCATTACTCAATAGTGTACTTACAACACTAGGAATGTTTATTAACATTATATGGTCACTTATATTTTGTATTATTGTAGGGTTTTTGGAAATACGAATTCACTACCAGTAGGGCAGTAGAGTATCAAAGCAACTTTCATATATCAGTTTATTTACATATTAAACATGTGTCACATTATCCTAAATACACAATACCCCATAGACAATACACAACCCCTCCACAAACATCAGTCCTCGAGGCTCCACACACTACTGCAAGTCCTCCTCGAGGCTCCACACACTACTGCAAGTCGTCCTCGTGGCTCCACGCACTACTGCAAGTCCTCCTCGAGGCTCCACGCACTAAGTCGTCCTCGGGGTTCGTCCTCGACCTCCACCACTACGACCCTGTGGCGGCACTGAGCCCGTCAGCACCAGCGAGCGCACACCCACAAACACCAGACCACAACGCAAACCAGGCCCCTCCTTCACGAAGACCTATTTTGGCGGGGTCAGTGGGATCCGATTAGGATTGAGGCGGATTAATGATCAAGAAGGGTCACAACTGAACAGTCCAGCAGTTCCTGATCGGCTTGTCCTGTTGCCATGGCGACACACCAGCGCTCCACCTGATTGTAAATAAAACGATGGCAGTGAAAAGGCGATACTGATGATTTGGTCAGTAGTAATACTGTGCTCTCATTTTCAGCAGTACGGTGCCACTGCTGATGAAAACAGACATTTCAGCCCCTAATACTCACCTCAGTCGGAAGCAGCATATTATTAATATATTTTAAAAACAATTAAATATGGCACTTACAATGTAGGAACTTATGCAATATTTTTGTCACAATCCGTGATCGCCCGGCCGCGACCACCTGGGGAAAGTGGACTGCCTCAGATCGATCCAAGATCATCTTCCACACCAATCCAGGACCATTACTGTGCCTCTCCAAAGGATCAGCTGTCGGGATTGACATTATCTCGATCCGGGAGTAAACTCTTGCCGAAACGTGCCTTGAGCCTCACCCAGTGGTTCCCAGTCTTCCTACACTGCGGTCAACTACGGTGGAGGGCTGGCTGGAGAATGGAGCTGAGGGCGTGGTGATCTGCGCTGCTGGGGTGGGATTCTAAGATATTTACACTGGATTCCCTGTCGCATCTCAGCCTAGTATTGGGAGGATGATCGAAGGCGTTTGAGGAAAACTGTCTTAGCTGGTCTTTTGATGGAAGGACAAAAGAAAACGGGAAAAAAGGGAAAACCAAGTCTTTATATGTTCACAATTCTCCATGGGAAAAAAAGTTACAACCAGGAATTGACCGTAAATATGTCTGAGAATCCCACCCCCGGTCTCTCTACGGCTCTACGGTCGTGGCTGGTGCTCGTCTGGCCTCGTCTCGTGCCGGGATCCCTAGGGCCACACCTCCGGAACACCGTTGCGAGGAGAGACAGCTGCTCTGAACAAAGTGTCATCAGTGTCTCGAATCCCAGAAGTAACAGTTTTGTTTGCTAACTTACACCTTAGCTTATTACGCCTTGTTAATTAATTGGCGATCTTGTTTCTTGACATTATTTTACTGCTATTTTTATTATTATTATTGTTACTATTATTATTATTATTATTATTATTTATTATTAATACTTACTGCTATTGTTGTTGTTATTATTATTATTATTATAGTTGTAGTTATGTAATTCAAACCATTATTTTTTTTACAAACTCCAACCCTTTATTTCATCTTTTGTTCTCCCCTTCCCCCCTCCAGTTCACTTGTACTCTCTTTGTCAGTCTCTCGTTCTCCAGCCTCTCAACTCCGTCCTTCATCCCATCCTTGGTCTCCCTCTCCACCTCACACACTCACCTAGTCAGCCTCTCATTCTCCATCCTCTCCACTCCGTCCTTCATCTCATCCTTGGTCTCCCTCTCCGCCTCACACACTCACCTATTCAGTCTCTCATTCACCATCCTCTCCACTCCGTCCGTCCATCTCATCTTTGCTTTCCCCCTCCACCAACACACACACACACACTCCTAGTCAGTCTCTCATCCAGCCTATCCATTCCAGTTCATCCTTGGTCTCCCTCTCCTCCCTCCACCTCACACTCTCCTAGTCAGTCTCTCACCATCCTCCCACATGGCCACATAATCATAAGTGCTTCTTAACCATTTTTCTAAATTCTCGCGGCTTTGCATCCATTCTATAGCACTTCTTCGTGACTAGCATAAATTTCCTATACTTGTTTTACGCTAACGGCCTGAAATTGGCTCTGTATCCTTTCTGTAGCACTTCTTCGTGACTAGCATCGTTTTCTATACCCGTTCTGCTCCAACTTATCATCTTGCATACTGAACTGTAACAATAGATTAACGCAAGAATAGGATGCTAGTCACGAGGAAGTGCCATGGAAAGTCGTAGCATCATCTTTTTCCTCCAGTGAGCTGTGTATTAAACTGCAAAAGGAAAATCTGGGCCAAGTTAAGGTGGATGGAGTATATTTAAACTAGAATTAATATTAACGTTCATTTAGTGAGGTGGAGGGGCGAAGAGGGAGGAGGAGGCTTGAGGATGAGATGGATGGAGTGGAAAGGAATATGAGAGAGGGGCTTGTGAGTTGGGGGAAGGGCAGTGAAGTGGCGGGAGACATGGGAGGCGATTTGTTTGTGGCCACCCCTTACGGGATTAAGGCGTCTGGCGATAGATAGAGTTTGGGATTACCTTATGCATTCTCCGATTTATTTTGTATATTTCAATTTAACATTCTTTTATATGGTGTTCTTACCGTTTTGTTGTCATATTTGTATCTGTGACATGTAGAGAGGATAGAGACTGACTAGGAGAGTATGTGAGTGAGGTGGAGGGGGATGAGATGGAGGGGTAGAGGGATGAGAGGTGGAGAGGGAGACACAGGATGTATAGAATCGTGAGAGATGGATGTGAGATAAGAGGGAGACACAGGATGAGATGGAGGGGTGTAGAGACGTGAGAGGGATGTGAGGTGGAGAGGGAGACACAGGATGAGAATTATGAGATGGAGGGGTGTACAGACGTGAGAGAGGGATGTGAGGTGGAGGGGAAGACACAGGATGTTATGGAGGAGTGTACAGACGTGAGAGAGGGATGTGAGGTGGAGGGGGAGACAGGATGAGATGGAGGGCTATAGAGACGTGATGGAATGAGGTGGAGGGAGACACAGGATGAGGTGGAGGGGTGTAGAGACGTGAGAGAGGGATGTGCGGTAGAAAGGGAGACAGGATGTAAGGAGGGCTATAGAGATGTGAGGTGGAGGGGTGTAGAGACGTGAGAGGGGGATGTGAGGTGGAGGGGGAGATAGGAGGGGTGTAGAGACGTGAGAGAGGGCTGTGAGGTGGAGGGGGAGACACAAGATGAGGTGGAGGAGTATAGAGACGTAAACAACAAACTGGCAGGGGCAGGGCGATAGGCGATTTGTTTGTGGCCACCCCTGACGGGATTAAGGCGTTTGGCAATAGATAAATATACATACAAAAGGGTACTGAGATAAAAGAAAATATTAAGTTAAAAGGCGCATAAAGTGTTGTGTCAAACAAAATCGCAGCGTTAATGTTGATAGGGAAGCCAATTCAGAATTCATAAACTATTTGTGAGTGGGGAAAAAATTGCTGGAGTATATACTTATCTTCACTCAATCAGGTACCAATTACATCAAAATCATGGTAGAGTGAATATTTAAGTGAGGTTATGGCTTTGAAAATAATTGGCTGCTATGGAGGTCGTTCTTTTGAAAAGGTTATTTTCATGAATACTTTCTCCTACCTTTATTTCGTTGGCTAATAAAATATTAAGGTGAAATGGATAAATAATCTATAGTGGTAGGTAAAGTAATGGTGCATATGTTGGAGTATATGGAAAATTATACCTTTTTAAAAACTCAAACGCCGAACGTTGAAGGTAACTGCCCGAGGGAGGATGGCGCCCGGGATCTCTTACCAAAATATCGTGATAATGGCCCACGTACTTATCACCGGCCTGTCTCCAACTTATCCGCAGTATCAGTAAATGACAGAGACTACGCAGGACCAAGGAGGATCGTGAATAAGGCGAAGTTATGGAGAAAACAGCATGGCGTCACTACCAACCCCCAAGGAGAGGACGCCAAGCCAGTGCATTTCAAAAAGGTAAGCCAGGGAAAGTTTGTCAAAATGCAAAATTGATATAGTGAATGGAAAATTTTTGGTGATATATATACAGTATATAGTAAGTAGGCATATATCTTTCTCTTATTATATATGTAACTCCATGTTGGCCTATTGCTTCATAAAAATCCATCTTTCATTATCGTAATTGGAATTTTCTTTGGAATTCCGGTTATATTTTTGTCAAACATTGGTCATTATTATCACAGTTTCGGGATGGAAGTTTTATATATATTTGGACACTACAGCCACCTTTTTTTTTTTTTTTTTTTTTTTAAGACACAATTTCCGTATATTTTCCTTCGGTTATAACCAGTTTCAATATAATTTTCGTTATTTTTGCAGTTTCGGACAGTCACACCATGTCTTTGGCCAGTTAGGTTAGGTTATCTGTTCGGGAGGTTAGGTTTGTTGGGTTAGGTTAGTTTAATTGGGTTGATTTAGTTGGGTAAGGGTAGATGAGGTTTGAGTTAAAAGAAGAATAACCCTGATTATAAAAAAAAAAAAAAAAAAAAAATTGCCTTTAATATAACCACAGTATAATTTTTTAACCACAATTTCAGTATAATTTTCCCTCTGATATAACCACAGTTTCAGTATAATTTTCACTCTAATATAACCACAATTTCAGTATAATTTTCCCTCTGATATAACCACAGTTTCAGTATAATTTTCCCTCTGATATAACCATAATTTCTGTATAATTTTCCTTTTGATATAACATCCGCTATATGAGAAATTAACTGTGTGAGAAACTGGTGATACGAGAAACGGGTGATCAGGGGTGTGAAGTCGGAGTCGAGGAGTCAGATACTTTTGGCTGGAGTCGGTAAAAATATCTCCAACTCCAACTCCTTTACGTCATCAGTTCTTGTGTAAAGTGCCCGGGTGCGCTGCTAGGCCAGTTGTGCCACTTCGTGAGAAAGAGCCGCGCGCGTGTGGACGGCGGACAATACCTGGAGACATCACCACGATAGACAACTCTGTCCTAACCCTGCAATATAACAACACAACATACACACAGTAAAACAAAATAATTCTATACAGTGTGCGTGTGACATTAGTCAGTAATTGGAAACATAATCATGAGCGTGGTACACTGAACAGTTATTAAACATCTCGGGTACACGCGCACATGTGTCGGAACTTCCGCTGTGTGTGTGTGTGTGTGAGCCGGGTAATTCATCACGGGGGTCCAACCGGTAATCACGGGGGTCCAACAGGTAATCCCACACGACTCACCAGTTGGCTGCTGGAGCGTCCCCTCTGCTTCCTGCTGTGAGGGAAACGATGCGCGTGCAAAACGTGATTAGGCGACACCTGATGCCCAGGTGTGCCTTTGACATTGCCAAGGGTCACCACAGTTCTATTCATTTACAGTATTATATACACTAATAACATGGATGAAGTAAACTTGAAAATATGTAAGTAATGTAGTATGCCTACTACTGTACTGCAGAGGAGGGGGAGGGGGGCAGAGTCGGAGTCGGAATTTTTAAAATCCGACTCGACCCCTGCTGGTGATACAAGAAACTGGTGACATGAGAAACCGGTGATACAAGAAACTGGTGACATGAGAAACCGGTGATACAAGAAACTGGTGACATGAGAAACCGGTGATGCAGGAAACTGGTGATACGAGAAAATGGCGATTTGAGAAACAAGCGATGTGAGAGCAGGCAATTTTGACTCATATTTGGTGATGCCGGCAGGGTCAGTTAACCTAACCCTATTTTTCTCACAAGTTTTTAACTGTACACCGTTACACCAAGTATCGCTATCCAATTATTCACCATACCAATATTTGCTATCCCATTTATCACTTGTTTTCATTTTGTTTTGATTTTTGAAGGCTCCAGTATGCTTGCATGTGTCGGCCTTTTACCTAATGGCGGCTGTCCATGCTACTTAATCTCCGTCAGCTTCCCTATTTTGCCCCTTAACCCTGAGGTCACACTCAGTGACCTCATCCCAGGTCTTTTTCGGTCTACCTCTCACTGCCCTACCCCCAACATTAACACTATCACTTTCTGCACCCAATTATCATCCCTCATCCTCTCCACATGCCCAGACCATCTCAGTCTACCTCCCTTCATCACAATACCAGTACACTCCAGGCCCATCCTGCCTCTCAACTCTTCCAATTGTAAACCCAGCCCCTCCAGGCCTCACACTCAGGGACGCACTGCACATCCACCTAATCATTGTCATTTCTGTACATTTGAGCCTGTGAATATCCTCTTCCTTTACTGCCCAGGTCTCACTACCATACAGCATTACACTCCAAACACATGCTGCATACAAAGACTCCTTAGCACAGAGGGAGAGCCCTCTCAATGTCAGGAGAGGCTGCAGCTCCCTGAACTTCTTCCAACCACTCCTCACTCCAGCCACAGAGCTGCTTCAGCCCCACCTCTGGCACATAACATGTCTCCCAAACAACAAGACTCTTCCACACACTCAAGAGACTCACCAGCAAGTTCAGTCCTTTCACGCCTGACAATCTCCACCTGCTCTCCCCGACACACCACACACATAAAATCAGCATTATCTTGCAGTCTACCTCTAATACCACTACATCTCTTGTGCACCCACTTATCACTCCATTTTACCAATTTTTGCTGTCCTGTTTTTCACTCTATTGTACCAGTTTCCACTATCCGGGTAGACCACCATTATCACATTCCACTCGTGTAACAAGACCCCTTGTATTATTTGGCTGATGTAACCGCAATTTCAGCATTTTATTTTTCCTGTCTATTGCCAGGTGCCTTATTCCTGTAAGGGGTGGCCACAAACAAATGATCTCCATGTCACCCAGCCATTTTGCTGCCCTCCCTCCAGTACACACCTCTCTCTCATATACCTCTCCATCCCAGTATTACACTTGTCCCATAGCAAAAACTGTTACTATTTCTTATGGATTAGATGATGAATGGGGGGGGAGTAGAAATGTAACCCACATGGGGAAAATAGGGTTAGGTTCACTGACCCTTCTGGCATTACCATATTTGGGTCAAAATTACCCATTCTTGTATCTGGTTTCTCGTATCGCCATTTTCTCGTATTATTGGTTTCTCGTATCACCGTTTTCTCGTATCGTCAGCTTCTCGTTTCGCTGGTTTCTCATATTGCCAGTTTCTCGTTTCACCGGTTTCTCGTATCGTCAGTTTCTCATTTTGCCGGGTTCCCATATTGCTTATTTCTCGTATCACTGCCTAACCATGGCATCCAGCGTTTACAGTATACCCTGGTTTAATGATGCAATTGGTTAGGTAAAAACCCATCATTTGGTGGGGTATCGTATATCGGGGTAGTTTTAACATGTAGTGGATAGTGGATGTGTTTTTCAGCCTTGGGTCCCCCCCCCCCCCCAACCAAGTCCAGAACCCACCCAAATGACCCCAAAAGTTTAAAGCCAATATAAATGGCCTAACAGCTGTCAAGGAAGCTTACCTAAGCCTAACACTTGTAAATAACTCACCAAACCAACAAATAAAATCTGAAAATCATCAAATGTAAGTCTGTAAAAAATCAAACTTAGTAAACAGTACCCCAAAATGACAATGTTCACCCCACCTATGGCTAAAAAAAACATTAATCTAAGTCTAAAAACTGTGTATAAGTCAACCTAAACACAATTTCAGCCAAAAATATCAAAATCGGCAGAAAAAAAAATAAAAACCCATTGTTAAACCAGGGTTTGGCCATCGTTTGGTGGGGTATGGTGGTATTTCTACCCCCATCGTTAAGCCGGGGTATCATATATCACCTTCTTTTTAGACCTTAATATCTCAGCTAATACTTAACCAAAAAAAAAAAAAAGTGTCATAATATATATGTACTGTATGGTGGGATGAGGAGGTTAACCCCTTAACCGCGGATCGGCACTGTCGTGACGCTCGAGTGCAATGGTTCATACTGCGGGGCGTCACTTTTGTGATTCTGTGTTGTTTTGAACTCGCCCGGGCTTTCAGGTGGTGACTTGTATCATCTATCAGCACTGCCAATGTCCAACAATAGTCAGAGCTGCTAAAGTCATCAGTACTCCCATCCATTGTTGACAATTCAGCCATTCCCTTCCTACCTCCCCTCCATTACCCTCTCCTCTCGCCTGCTCAGCCGCGCCGCGCTATGCAAATCTTCCCCAGATTTTTCCACTGATTTCATCCATTGAAATGAGCCCTATGCCCTATTCTTATACAAAATAATATATATCCATACAGCTGGATGTACAGTGAGATTGGATGGGAAGGATATGGAGAATGTGAGTGAATTTAAGTACTTGGGCAGTGTGATGAGTAAGGATGGTAGTCTGGAGGGTGAAGTGCTTGAAAGGGTGCAGCAGGGAAGGAAGGTTGCTGGTTCGTTGAAAGCAGTGATAAGAAACAGGGAGGTGAGCATGGAAGTGAAGAAGTTGTTACATGACAGTATTGTGATACCAACTCTGACATATGGAAGTGAAGCTTGGACCCTGTTGGAAGGACAGAAGTCAAGAGTGAGAGCAGTGGAAATGAGTTATTTGAGAGGAGCATGTGGAGTCACATGGAGAGACAGACTAACAAATGAGGAAGTGAAGGAGC
>JAGKTI010014725.1:0-10002 GCA_018397915.1 Birgus latro | reverse complement strand
ATTTATGCAACTGGTCAACTCTGGAACTGTCTTCCTCTGTCTGTATTTCCTACTTCCTATGATCTCCAGTCTTTCAAACGCAGTGTGTCCAGGCATCTCGAATTGAACGGATCTTGAATTTGGCTCTCTTTTGTATTGTTTTTGCTTTTTCTTGGAAGGAACAGTATGCAGGCCCGTGGCCTTTGGTTCCTTCTTCCATGCATTTAAAAAAAAAAAAAAAAAACATGCAGCCACTGGCAACCTTCCTTCACGCATCCAAGTCACGCTTTGTTACCTGTGTATCTCAATAATGGATAGACCTACACAAAAAGCTTTCCCTGTGTTCGGATCCTCGGATGAGAGCCCGCAGCCGCCGACTTCAACAGTGTGATGGGGAGAGAACTTGAGGTGACATTATCGCCAACTGTGAGTGAAGAAAGTTACTCTTCCTCTGATGAAAGCAACCACCATGATGAGTATTGATACTCATACGTCGTATGAAGTAGGTGGATCACGTGAGTTCTCCACTGTGTGCCCACTGTTCACCCCTGTACATTCATCTGCTATTTCCAATGATGAGAATGGTTCAGAGGATACTGATGATCCCGGAGAGGGGGATATTGGTATGGATAAGATGGAAGAGGAGGCAGGGAGTGGAGAATGGGAGGAGGTGGAGGAGAGAGGGAGGAGGAAGCGTGGTGGGGCAAGCCTCGCACCAACACTCTGTGTATATTTATATGAATAATGGAAGCAGAAATTTGTTTCATGATGAAATCAGTCCCTTATTTTTTACTGAGAGTGTTCATGTGTGTATATTATGATGAAAAAGTACAAATCACAGTAAAAAAATTCTGTTACAGTGGAAAATATTTTCGACTGTGGACAGTGCATGAATAACTATTTTGTTCACAATTTATTTATTTTCTTTTTTTAGGTTTTATGTAGTAGTAGTAGTTGTAGTAGTAGTGGTGGTGGTAGAAGAAGTAGTTGTAGTAGTGGTACTTGCAGCAGCAGTAGTAGTAGTAGTAGTAGTTGTACTTGTAGTAGTGGCAGCTGTAGTAGTAATAGTAGTTGAAGTAATGGTTACTGTACAAGCAGTATTTGTAAAAGTGGTTGTAATACCCAGACTTTTAGTGGCACAGCAATGCTAGAATTGAATGACACAAACCAAGCATACAGCTGTGTGTGTGTGTGTGTGTGTATTTACCTAATTGTATTTACCTAATTGTGATATACAGGAAATGAGCTACGCTCGTGGGGTCCCGTCTCTGTTTCTCAATAAGTCAAATTTTGCTTTAAACTCGTTTAAGTTTTTAGACTGGACGATCTCTTTGTCCAGTCTATTCCACAGGTCTATGCCTCTATACGGAAAACTATATTTCTTGATGTCCTTCAAGCAGCGTGGCTTCTTCAGTTTCAGACCATGTCCTCTTGTTACTCTCTTATCCCATAAAAACAGATCTTCTCTATCAAGTTTATCTACTCCCATCATGGTCCTGAACACTGCAATCATGTCACCCCTCTCTCTCCTTTCCTCTAAGGATGGCAAATCCAGCCTTTCTAGCCTCTCACCATATGACAGATCTGCCAGACTGGGGACCATCTTGGTTCCTGTTCTTTGTATTCTCTCAATCTTGTTTATATCTTTCTTTTTGTGTGGGGACCACACTACTGCTGCATATTCTAACCTGAGACAGATCATGGCAACTATCATTTTTTTCATCATCTCTTCATTCATGTAATGAAATGCCACTCTTATGTTGGTCAAGAGTTTATATGTCTCTCTAACTATCTTGCTGATGTGTTTTTCAGGTGACAAACTATCCTGGACCAGCACTCCTAGATCTTTCTCTTCTCTCGCTTTTGTGATTGGTTCATTACCCATCATATAATTCAGTGATGGTCTCTTGGTGCTTTTACCCATTTCCAATATTTTACATTTTTTTACGTTGAATTTCATTTCCCACATCCGGGTCCAGTCATGTATCCTATCCAGATCCTCCTGCAGCATTTTACAGTCCCCTTCAACCTCTACCTTCCTCAAGATCTTTGCATCATCAGCAAACAGACTTGCATAACTGTTCACTCCATCTACCATATCATTTACGTAAATCAGGAACATTACTGGTGCCAACACCGAGCCCTGTGGGACACTACTTGTTACTTCTCTCCATCCAGACATCCTATCTTTTATAACTGTCCTCATTTGTCTCTCTCTCAAAAAGTCTCTCATCCATTCCAGGAGGTTACCCTTTAGTCCTCCTATATGCTCTAATTTCCACATTAGTCTCTTATGGGGTACCCAAAGGCCTTCTCCAAATCTAAATATACACAATCCACCCAACCGTCTCTCTCCTGTAGCACATCAATCGCTCTTGAGTAAAAGCTCAACAAGTTGGAAACACATGACCTTCCACTTCTAAATCCAAATTGACTTTCAGTCAAAATATTCATCTCTTCCAGATATTTTATCCACCTATCTTTCAGAATCTTCTCACACAATTTTGCAACCATGCTGGTTAGGAACACTGGTCCATAGTTCAGGGGTTCTTCATTGTTTCCTCCCTTGTAAATTGGTACCACATTTGCTCTCTTCCATTCCCGAGGCACTTTCCCTTCTTCCAGCGAACACACAATTAAACTGTGAATCTTATCTGCCAGTTGGTCTCTGCATTCCTTCAGTACCCAATTTGAAATTCCATCTGGTCCTGGGGCTTTCCTTACATCTTGAGTTTCCAATAATTTGTACACTTCCTGCACTTCCACTTTTATATCCTTTATCACCACATTCCTAGTCACTCCCTCCCTCTCCACAAACTACCCTTCATTAGTAAAAACTGATTGGAAACGTTTGTTCATTATTTCTGCTTGCATTGCCGCATCATTGTAGACCTCTCCTTCTACTTTCAGTTTGGTGATTCCTTCCTTTTGTTTCAATTTGCCATTAACAAACCTATAAAACAATTTGGGTTCATCCTTACATTTGTCGATTATACCTTTTTCAAAGTTCCTTTCTTCCTCTCTACGAATTCTTGTATATTCATTTCTAGTTCTTTTATATTCTTCCTTTGTTCTGTTATTACCTCTCTTTCTCCATTTGTTCCATGCCATGTCCCTCTCTTTTTTTGCTATCATACACCTTCTATTAAACCACTCCTTTTTCCTGTATTCTTTCCCACTTACTCTTGGAACATATTTTTCCACTCCTGAATTATAGAGGTCTAGAAAGATAACCCACTTCCTCTGAATCTCTCTTGTTTCTCTGAATTTTCTCCAATCTGCATTTTTGAAAAATTTTCTCAATTCTGTAAAGTTTGCTTTCCCAAAGTTGTATCTTCCCTACCTATGGAGCTCGTCTCTTGGCACCACATTCCCTATTATCGTCTGGAACTCAATGACCACGTGATCACTTTTTCCTATAGGACACAGATATTTCAAGGATTCAATTACGTCAGGTTCTTTGGTTAGCAGTAAATCTAATCTTGCTGGGGTGTCATCACCTCGGAATCGTGTCTCTTCTTTGACCCACTGTGTCATTACATTATTTATCACAATGTTTAACAATATAGTGCCCCACGAAGCTTCGTCACCTTCTGAGTCCCATTCCTCCCAGTTCACCTCTTTACAATTAAAATCACCCATTAAAATTATATTGCTGCTTTTCTCAATCACTTTCTACAGATAACTAACCATATCTGACAACATCTGGTATTCATCATTAATCCATGGTCTTGTCTTAGGTGGAACATATACTACTGCTATATCTCTCTTACAGTTCTCTCCAGTTTCTAATTTCATGTTTATTACTTCAGCCCTACCCTCTCCCATTTCCACAGAATCTACATTTAAGTTGTTCTTCACTGCTATCATCACTCCTCCTCCCATTTTATCTTTTCTGTCTCTTCTCCACAATTTGTATTTGCCATCTCCCATATGGATACCAATATTCTCCCTTAACTTGGTCTCTACAAAGCACATAACATCAGGTTCTTGTACCCTCAAGAAATCGTTGATTTCTAACATTGCCGATATTAATCCATCAACATTAGTGTACGCCACCTTCAAACTTTTTTGTTATTACTTATATCGTCTTTTCTCCTCCTCTCCGTCGGTACCACTTCCTCAATTTCTGGTCCATAACTCTCCAATAAAACACTGTCTTCTCCTTCTCCGTTCTCTGTTCGTTTTTTGCCTTAGCTTTCTTTACTAACTCCATTATTTTAGCTCTTTCTTCCTCATTTGCATCCCTCCTTAACCAGACATTTTTGAACCCCTCTTTGTCTGCCAATTTCCACGTCTTATTCATGATTTCATTTACTATTACCTGGGACTGAAACTTCACCTTCAGTGGCCTCGCCCCTCCTTCCTCATACTTACCTAACCTAAACACTTCATCAATCTCTTCTTGGGCTTCATTGTTACCCTCCATGACTACTGATATTATTTCTTTAACTTTACTCAATTCTTCTCTTTCTCTTTCAGATCTTATCGTGATACGCTATCCTTTTACCCCTAAAATAATTACACATTTTTTCTTGTCTGCTACATCCCTGACTAAAGATTCTCTACTTTTCAGTACCCTAACCACTTCCTTCTCCACCTTTTCCTTGCTTTGTTGTTCTATAATCTCTTTCAAATTTACATTCCCTTCCTCCTGAATTTTCTTCCACCCCTTTTGTTGCTCCTTAATTTCCTTAATATGTTCATCTTGCATCCTTGATTTTGAATCATACTCATCTAATTTACTTTTCATTCTGTCTCTTTCTTCTTCCAACCTCTTGTTTTCCCTCTTGAGCTGTTCTATTTCATTTGTGGCAGATTCATTACTCACTTTTGATTCCGTTACTTCTCTTTCTTGTTCCGCACTGCGTTTGTAAACTTTTTCCAGCTTGTTCTGTAAAACTTTGATCTCTCTCTCCTGTTGTAAGGTCCTCTCCTGCAGCTCCCTAATTACTACCCATACCTTCTTTAATTCCTGGACATTCCTCTCCATCGTTTTTTCTACTCCTGCTACTCGTGTTTGATTCAGTTTGGCACTTCCATTTTTCGCATCTTCGTCGGAGAAGCCCACAAATTCCCTTTCGCCAGACGTAAACAAACCGCCGTCGCTTTCCGCCATGATACAACCATATGGAAACTTTTCTATTCTACTGTATCTTGCTCTCTTTATCCCGAAACTCGCGTTTTTTTAAAACTAATGTCCGACGGGACCACCACTCACGCACTCATTTACACAATCACAATAGGCTGGTTTCCTTTTGCCGCTGATTCAGTGATTATTTCCCTGCGATCCAGGAAGACGTCTGTCCACGTCGGTGACCTGTGTGTGTGTGTGTGTGTGTGTGTGTGTGTGTGTATTTACCTATTTGTAGTATACAGGAATTCAGTTAAGCTCGACTTGTCCTGTCTCCATATCTACAATTATCTAGTCTAGTTTTAAACACATGAATGTTTCTGCACAACCTCTTAGTCTAAGTCATTCCAGATACTTATGCTTCTGTTCGGGAAACTGAATCTTTTAAGATCATTAAGACATCTACCTTTCCTCAACTTGAAGTCATGACCTCTTGTTCTTCCATCATCCAACACAAAAAGATCCTCTCTATCGACCCTTTCCAATTCTCTTACATTTCTAAACATCATGATCAAGTCACCTCTTTGCCTTGTCTCGCACAGTGTTGATAACTTCAGTTTTTCCAATCTCTCCTCGTAGGTCAGTTCCCTTAAATTAAGCCTGGTATCATCCTCGTTGCCATCCGTTGAACCCTTTCAAGTTTATCAACATACTTCTAGAAATGAGGTGACTATACCACAGCCACATACTCTAGTCCCAGTCTTATCATGGTCACTATCAACTCCCTCAGCATTTCCTCATCCATATAATCAAAAGCCACACTCATGTTGGTCAGTAATCCATAAGTTCCTCCAATGATTCTGTTAATATGCTTTTCTGGTGACAAGTCATCCTGAATAATCACTCCCAAGTCTTTCTCATTTTTTCTTTTACTAATAATCTCACTGCCCATTTTATATGTCCAGTGCGATCTTTTTTCACTCATTCCCATTTCTAATACATGACACTTCTTGGTATTAAAATCAATTTTCCAAGTCTGGGCTCTAGCTGTGGAGTTTGTCCAAGTCCTCCTGCAGTTATTTACAACTATCAATACATTTAATATGTTTCATAATTTTAGCATCATCTGCGAACATACTCATGTAAATATTCAAACCCTCTGGCAAATCATTTATATATATCAGAAACATTACTGGGACTAAGACAGAGCCCTGGGGTACTCCACTAGTCACATTTCTCCATTGTGAAACCTTGTCTCTTGTAAATGTTCTCATCTGCCTTCCTATCAAATAATCTCCCATCCACTTTAGTAGTTTCCCATGCACCCCTCCAAAGGTCTTCAGTTTCCAGAGCAGTCTCTTATAGGGAACCCTGTCAAATGTTTTCTTGAGATCACGATAGACACAATCTGCCCATCCCTCTCTCTCTTGTATGACATCTATTACCCTACTGTAGAAACTTAACAGGTTAGTAACACATGCTCAACCTTCCCTAAAACCAAATTGTCTTGGTGTTATCATTTCATTTTCTTCTAAATACTTTATCCATCTTTTTCTAACAATTTTCACACAGATTTTACATACAATACAGTAAGTGATACAGGTCTATAATTGAGTAGATCTTCCATATCTCCCTTGAGGATTGGCAAAATACTTGCTTTTTTCCAGTCTTTAGGTAACTGTCCATTTTCCAGCAAGCTCTTGATGATGACATAAACAGGCCACACTAATGCTTTTTTCCAGTCTTTAGGTAACTGTTCATTTTCCAGCAAGCTCTTGATGATGACATAAACAGGCCACACTAACTGGTCAGCACATTCCTTCAGGATCCATCCAGCCACACCATCTGGTCACATCCAAATCCCTCATCAGCTGTAGCATCTCATTCATGTCAACTGCAATTTCTGCCATTCCCGTCATCTTGGGTTCCATTTCAAGTTTCCTAAATTCCTCTTCCAACACACCGACTGCAGCTTGTTGTTCATTATTTTGCACAATTCTTCTTCTCTTTCGTAAGTGAAATAAGAGATGGGTATGGGGTAGTACCAAGGGGAGACCATTTAGAGGCGCGAGAAGAGAATGAGCGATCAGGACAAGGAGGACATACGTCCCCAACCACCATGCGCCCCTCTTCCCCTCAACGGAAATGACTAGAGGTACGTTGCCCTGCCGCAATACTCTCCACCTGGAACAGCACTCAACGGAATCAGGGCAGGATCTGTGTGCCGGCAGACTCCCCAAGTAGGACCGCAACAATGCCCACCGTGCTCATCAGGGAAAAGATACCCACTGTGCTCCCTTTGTCTACAGCCTCCAGCAGGACCGCGATGATGTCCAACGAGCTTGTCAGGGAGGGAACATCCACCGTGCTTCCCTCACCTACAGCCCCTGCCCAGAGCAGGACCATGGCGACGCCCACATTGCTTGCCGGGGAGAGGACACCCACCGTGCTTCTCTCACCTGCAATCCCAGTGCCTAGCAGAACCGCAGCTGCGTCCACTGTGCCAGCCAGGGAGGTGCCGTGCACCGGACGGACCTCGCCTGTAAGGCCTAGAACAGCAGGGGAAGGTTTGAGGAAAGGACGTGCCCTTCGAGCACACCACCCTGCAGGCAGAACCACTGCGGTACTCACTGTGCACGCCGGTGAGGCCATGCACAGTCGCCTGCTGAACCTTTGGCACCTATAGCAGGTCATACCCTTTGATCACCTCACCTCCAAAGGCCGAGCGGGACGTCCATCTCGCTCTCCCTGCACCACAGGGGGCAGAGCAGGATCCCCAGTGAAGTCACTGCTGGAAGAGGTCTGGAGTGGCCCTATAGTGAGTCCTGGGGTATACTCATTGCAACCAGAACCCTAAGTCACCAGTCACTGTCAGACTTCCGAGAAGGTGAGACAGCAGGAAACCTCTAACAGGCTCCCTGGAGAGGGGAGACCACAGGCAGCTCCTGTCGGACTCCTGACGACAGCGGGACCACAGACACCAGACGAAGAGGGATGCCCCCAGAACTCCCGGCCGAAACCTCCCTAGACAAGCCGGCGAACTGTCCTCCACCAAGGGCAAGCACAAGGAAGTGCGCCTACTAGACCTATACGGCTCCAGCCCCGAGGACCGACACACCAATGGAGGCCACCCCAGTGAAAGGCATCCCTCTACACCATTCATTAGCCCTCGCCTGACGATCATGAGTAAAATAGTGGTCCTGCGCTCCTTCAGAGAGCACACACCTGACAAGACACCTCTCACACCTGGGTACCACCTGCAGTTATCTTACCACCCCACTAGTCCCAGACTCAGATCCCTATATGGGTAATTTCTTGTAGCGTGTGTACTCTATCATATTATATCGTGTCAAGTCACTGTATTCTCTGTGGGTAATATATGTATAAGACTAGTCAGCCTGTGTTTTAAGCTCTGTTCCTCTGGTTGCATGCTCTGGACCTGGTCTTAGAAAGAACCCAATATCAGCCCCACATACTCAGAGAGCAAGAAGTTGATCTCTGAGTACATGGCATAACACTGGTGGCAATGGTGATTTTAGATTCAGTCAGGAGAAAGCACAACTAGGAATAAAAAGGTAAAATCTGACAAAATGGCAGTCAAACCACACGTACAATTACCAAAATTTGACCCAGAACAGTGCAATGTAGACACATATATGTGTATGATACACGGGCTGTCACTTTCTTGATGCTCGGTGGCAATGGCTCGAGCCGTGGGCCGTCAGTTGGGTGCCTCTGTGTTGTTTTTAATTAGCCTGGGCTTTCAAGATATAAATATATATAAAAAATTTGGGGAGAAGCCTGAGTGATATTTATATTCAACTAGACAAACCTAATTTAGTAAGCATAGTCAGTATTTCCAACGACTTATTTCATAGCATATACATTAGCAACTGATTTTGAACCCTTTTATACCCAGATACATACCTAATTCGGTTCAATGTCGTCCTTGAAGGTGTAATCACGTCGCGTCACACCTCTCCATTTCTGCCACTTTGGCGGCCATTTTAAAATGCCCTGTGACCTTTACCCAAAAAAAACATCGTATGGGAAGCGGTAAATGACTGGAGATATATATAAGTGTAGTAAAGTAATAGGAATGTAAAGTGTGAGTGTCTATATGAATAAGAAATAACCAAATATGAGCTGTGAACTATCGCGATTGGGAGGCTCTCACTTTCAATTGCTTTCACAGTGTTTTTATGTGGGAGTATGGATATTTGTAAATAATTGAATAGTATTTGTAGTGATAATATTAGACACTGGTATTCATATTACAGGCTGCGGGAAAGTTTAAATTGGAGACTTCGTTACCCAAATTCAGAATTCTCCACAAGTCCTATGGTAGTCGACGAGTGCTAAAAAAACATCCCAGGAGAAAGCAGAAGATATGTGCCATATGCATATGTAATTATAATATTCTAGGACAAATAACTGATTTTTGGCAAATATTTTAAGAAAGTCAGTCGGAGCGCAAATTACCCCTGGCAGGAAGTGCCAGGACCGCCTCCCACAACCCCGCGGTTTATGGGTTAAATCCACTATTGGATATTGGATATGAAAACAACAGGGAAAAGATAGCTGCAACACTGCCTCACCTGGGAAAAGCAGTCTTGCATATCGCCATGAAGATCGTCCCCTAGCTGACATGGGAACAATTTACACAAAGTGAGACACAATCAGTCACACCATCACTGGGAAAAGTAGTAGCTCGTCCCAGCTTGATGCCCTCACCTACAAAGGCAAGCTGGATGACATCCTCAACCAAGCCAGACAACTAGTCACTGCCACTTACCTGGAGGCTGACACATCCACCTGAGAGCAACATATACATATTTTCAACACTCTGTTAAGGATCTTCACCAGCACTGTAAGAGAACATTTCACAATCTATGACCCAACGGGAGAGCTTGACAGAGATATTCAACTAGTCAGGAATCTTCTCACCG
>JAGKTI010014724.1:0-21327 GCA_018397915.1 Birgus latro | reverse complement strand
GACGAGGCCGCCTGTCATCAACTCCGGGCAGCGACTATGGACGAGGCCTCACCCATCAAGCTTGTGGAGGTATCACCAGGCTGGAAGATGACCAAGATGGTACTGATGGGGTATCCACTAAGGATGCCGGTCACCCTCATTATGCACCACCCTCAAGTGGAAGTGGCTACCTGTGCCAAAGACACAGACTAGAAAGGAAACATGACGGGTCCTCCTTACCCTCTGAGGTCCTCTGAGGTCTTCTGCTGCCTTCCCTAGACCTAGGGAATTGGAACACCTACTATCTTTGCCCCTACACACCTGAACCACTCCAATGCTACAGGTGCCAAAGACAGAGCCACCACAGAGCCACCTGCAGCTGCCCTACAGTTTGCGGTATGTTCAGTGGCCCACGATCACGCATGGCACCCCAGCTGCCCCACCAGAGCGACGTATGTACTGCGGGGTTGAGAGTGCCACGTAGCCTGGGTGTAACACTAGCGAGCAATCAGCACCACTCCCGCACCTTCTGAGACCTTCGTCTCAGGCCAGCACTGCAGCACTCCCTCCTTCAACTCTTGATGCAAGTGTTTTCCCCCTCTTCCCAGTGCTCCTGCTCACCAAGCCAGGCCTGTGGAGACTCGCCACCCTGCTCCAGCCCTGGCCCCACAGTCAGCCAACAATGCTACCTCTACTCCGCCCTCCACCCCGAAGCTCCTCTGCTTACGTTCACTGTGGACGAACTACGGGAGCTTGGCAAGGAGCTGGCTTTGGGCCTGTCACCATTACTGGAGATTGTTCTCGGAATGAAAGTTGGCATGGCACCCTTTGAGAAAACTGCAGATAGAATCATTATGAAAATCGTGGAAGCGAAACAACAGCTGCCCCCCCTCTGACCTTGCCTCAAAGCACATTAACCAAAACTAGATGCCTTCTGCTCTGCTACCCCAGCCTTGATGACTTGTGCCTCTTCCTAGATCCTAGATATCCCCACATGCTCTGACGGGCTTTGTCTGCCCGTGTCCTCCCTCGGGAGGCAAATCTGTACCAACCAACCCTCCTGGTCGTCATCAAGTGACTGTGCCAACAGCAGTTGTTGCAACTACAGATCGTGCTCATCAGAGAAGTACGGATTCGGCCTTATGTTTTACTAACGTCCGTAGTCTTAGTACCAATCTGAATTCTGTTCACTTCTTCCCCCAGTCTGTATCCCCTCAAGCCCTATTCTTCACTGATACCCAAATTTCTACCTATACTTATTTATCTCCCTTTAGTTTTCCTGTTACCATCTCCTCACAATTTTCCATAACAAGGGTGGCACCTGATGTTATATCAGATCTGAATATGCAGTTGACACTATCTTGAACTCACTTCCACTAACTTTGATTTCTCATTATACAAACTAAATTACCTAAAAATTACCAAATATATCTGTGTAGTTTATTGTTCCACTAATGCTTCTTAAGAACCTAGGGTAATTGACTCCACATCCACACAGATGACCAACCTTAACCTCACCCTTACTACTAATTTTACCATTTGGGTGATATTAACATCCAAGATGTAGAATGGTCATTGTCTTCTACCAGGACTGACAGTACAGGTCTAGAATGCGAGCTGTTTTCAAAACAGTTGAGTAAACTTAACCTTGCCCTTTGTACCGAAATTACCATTTTGGGTGATTTTATCATACATAATGTACAATGGTTATTGCATTCTGCCAGGACTGACGATGCTGGTCTAGAGTGCGATCTATTTGCAGAATCGTTTAATCTCACGCAGTTGATAAAGCAACCAACCAGAATACCAGATAATCATGACCATAATGCCCATCTCTTGGATATATTCCTTACAAATAATCCAGATCAATACAGGATAGAGGTATAGTCACCACTTGGATCCTCTGACCACAATCTCATCAAAGCCTCATTAGTTAGCCCCCCCAAACCTCCCCGTTCTGAACCTGTCAGGGTGACCCGATGGCACTTTGATAGGGCAAACTGGGATGGATTTAGAATTTATCTTGCTGACATTCTGTGGCAGTCTTTCTTCTCTAGTGATGCCAGTTCTACTCAGTCCCGTATTAGTGATTTAATATTAGTTGGTATGGATTTATTCAAACCAAGTCAACAGTTCACTAAAAGATCGAACTCTCCAAAATGGTTTGATAACTGTGCCATAGCAACAGCCCAAAAGTCATTAGCATATAACTCTTACTTAAAATAAAAAACATTTGAATCACTCTGTCAATTTAAAATTGCTAGAAACCATGCAAAAGCTGTAATAAACCTCGCTAAAATCAAACTTTCTTCATAACCAAGCATCAGAACTACTTAACAACCCTAAAGACAAAAGAATATTCTGGTCATCTCTTAATTCTTTCAATAAAAACTTTAACAAGTCATCATCCATTCCCCCACTAAAATCTTCAGATGGCAACATTACAAATGACCCACATAGGAAAGCAGATATCTTTGCCAGTACATTTGCCAGAAATTCTACCATAGAGGAAGTCAGCCAGAATGCCCCAGTACTAGAATTTGACTCTCCCGAAATTGTTCCACTTAAAATACGGACAAGATATGTAAAATCCAGCCTACACGATTTACCTACCAACAAAGCTCCAGACTCAGATGGAATTCCTCCAATTGTTTTGAAAAAGCGTTCCCCAGAACTTGCCCCTGTTCTTGCTAAATTATCCAGAATATTCATACGTACATCTTCATTCCCTAATTCATGGAAAGATGCCAATATCCACCCAATTCCAATGAAAGGAAGTTCTTCTGACCCTTCTGATTACAGACCAATAGCTGTCACATCTTCTCTTGGTAAAGTATTTGAAATTTTAATCAGTAAACGCATAGCTAAAATCCGTGAATCCACCAGCTCAATTAGTGATAGACAATATGGTTTCTGCCACGAAAGATCCACCATTGACATATTCTCCTGACTCATGCCATCCATCAGTCAATCGACCTATATGGAGAAATTCATGCAGGAGCCCTTGATATTTCTAAAGCTTTCGACAGAGTATGGCACCGTTCCCTGCTGTCCAAACTCCCTTGCTATGGACTAACATCTTTTGTTCCTCTGCTTGCCTTATATCTCATCGACAGAAAAATAAGAGTAAAAGTAGATGATGTATACTCCAATTTCCACTCAATTAATGTCAACGTGCCACAGGGATCAGTTCTGGCGCCAACCCTGTTCCTGGTTCATATTAACGATCTCTTATCTGTCATCAACAATCCCATCCATTCATATGTAGATGACTCAACACTTCGTAGTTCATTCACACTCAGACACGGTAGCTCGATCGGTAGAGAGTTGGCTTGCGGTCCCGTGGGACCCAGGTTCGAATCCTCGCTGGTGCAGGGAACAATTTAAGGATTTGAATTTCATTAAATCAGGCTTTACTGATCTACCAGAAGACCCGCCGACACATCGTAAAAATGACCCCGCTAATACCAATACACCAGTCCTGTATGAGACAGCCCTAGCATGTATTCAATATGGACGGTGGGTGTTAAGCGCCGAAGTGGTGACATGTAGATTGCAGGAGGACGACTGGGCCTTGATAGCAGGCTGTGAAGCCTATGCCCAGAGTCGGACACATAAAAAAAAGAAAAGACAATCATTTACAAAGGCTGATATCTGTAATTCTCATCTCAGTACAGCCATCGCCATAAATCAAGACTTATCTCTGATCAGTGAATGGGGACAAAACAACCTTGTCTCATTTAACACTAGTAAAACCAAATTTCCAGATTCGTATATTGCCTTCAGTTCTACTAATATTCCAGTCTCCAAAAGTATTGAAATTCTCGGCGTCTAACTTAACAATGCCCTCAGCTGGACCTCTCATGTCAGATCACTTGCTAAAACCGCCTCAAAGAAACTTGGATTATTGTACAGAGTCTGTAACTTCTTCACTGAAGAGCAGTTAGCTATAATTTATAAGAGTCATGTGCGCTCTCAGCTTGAATGCTCACCCTTGTGGAATGGATGTGGAGAGGTTGCATTAAAACAACTAGACAAAATTCAGAACAAAGCTCTTGGAATTATTAATAACCCTGCTATTACAAATAAACTACCTCCCCTACAAGTAAGAAGGAATGTTGCCCTCCTTGCATTATTTTACAGATATTTTTATGGCAAATGCTCAGACGAAGTTACATCCATTGTGCCACCTCTCCACGCCTTCCCTCGTGCTACACGGGCACCTGGCAGCGCTCATGACTGGAATGTCACACAGTCATATTGCAGAACTTCTGCCTATCAGAATTATTTTATTCCCCGAACTGCATCTCTCTGAACTCGCTTCCCAGAGTTGTTTCCCTCCAAACTTCAACCTATAGCTGTTCAAGTCCAACTGTTACAGATATTTCAAGAATGAAGGACACCAGTAATCTGGTGTATGGACTGTTTTTTTTTATTCATTTGTTTTTCCTTCCTCTGTTCTGTAATTTAAAAAAAAAAATGCCAGATAATCTTGACAATAGCACCCGTTTCTTGGACCTCTTCCTGACAAATAACCCAGACCTACAGGATAGAGGTACTGTCACCACTAGGATCCTCTGACCACAATGTCATCACAGCCTCATTAGGCAGTTGCCCCAAACCTTCCCATTCTGGACCAGTCAGAATGACCAAATGGCACTTTGAAAAGGCAGACTGGGATGGATTTAGAAATTACTTTGTTGATATTCCATGGCAGTCTTTCTTCTTCACTGACACCAATTCTACCCAGTCCCACATGAATGACTTAATACAAGCTCTTATGGAACCGTTCATACCCAGTCAAGAGTTTACTAAAAGATCGGACCCCCCCCCCCCAAATGGTTTGACAGCAAGTGTGCCTGAGCAACGACCCTCAAGTCCTTAGCATACAACTTATACTTAAAATTGGGGGAAAAAAGAAAAGAAAAAGAATCTCCCAGTCAATTTAAAAAAGCTAGAAACCACACGAAATAAGTAATAAATCACGCTAAATCAAACCTTCTTCACAACCAAGCAATCAGTCTATTAAATAATCCAAATGAGAATAGAATACTCTGGTCAGCTCTCAGTTCTTTCAATAATAACTTTAAAAAGGCCTCACCCATTCCCTCACTAAAATCTTCAAATGGAAATACTGTACAAAACCCGCTTGGAAAAGCGAACATCCTCGCCAGCACGTTTGCCTGAAATTCTACCTTACACGAAGTTAGTCAGAACGCTCCTGTACTAGAGCTTAAGTCCCCCGAAACTGCTCCACTAAAAATACAGACTAGATACGTAAAATCCATCCTAGACAATTTATCAACCAACAAAGCTCCAGGTCCAGATGGAATTCTCCCAGTCATTTTGAAAGTATTCCCAAGAACTTGCTCCTGTTATAGCTAATTTGTTCAGACTATGGAGACGTACTTTTTTCATACCCTAATTCTTGGAAAAAAGCCAAATTCCACCCAATTCCGAAGAATGGAAGTTTTTCTGATTCCTCTGATTACAGACCAATAGCTACCATGTCTTCTTTGAGTAAAGTATTTGAGATTGTTATTAATAAGCACATTGTTAAACATCTTGTCTCCAACAACTTAATTATTGACAAACAGTATGGTTTTCCCCAAGGAAGATCCACTGTTGATATACTAAGTCTCAACGCATACCATCCATCAGTCAGATGACCAACATGGAGAAACCCATGCAATAGCCCTTAAGATTTCGAAAGCCTTTGACAGTGTGGAACTGTTCCCTGTTATCCAAACACAATTTGTACAGCCTGTCATCTTTTGTTCCACTGATTTCCTCATATCTCGGCAACAGAAAGATAAGAGTAAAAGTAAATGATGTACATATATTCCAATTTCCATTTGGTTTTTGCAAGCGTGCCACAAGGATCAGTCTTGGCTCCAACTCCATTCCTAATTCATATTAATGATCTCTTGTCTCTCACCCATAATCCATTCACTCATATGCAGATGACTCAATGCTTCACAGTTTCTTCACACTAAAACACCCATTCACGAAATTCGATATCTTTAACTCCCAACTCAGCACAGCAGTCTCCATTAACCAAGAGACTTATCTAAGATTACTGAATGGGGACAAAATAATACTGTCTCAGTGCTAGGAAAACCTGATACATACAGTTAACTGACAGATATTGCTTGATTCCTATATTGCCTTCAATGCAACCAGTATTCCTATCCAAACGTATTGAAATTCTCAGTGTTATACCTAACACAACCTTCAGATGGACCTCTCATATTAAATCACTAGCTAAAACCGCTTCAAAGAAACTTGGATTATTATAAGAGAGCGAGTGAAGCGATGTTTACTTTCAGTTAAGTTTGGAAATGAGCGGCCTGGCCCGACTCGACCGTCACGCTTCGCAAAAGCTAATAACTTTACTCCTATGCGAAGTAGAGTTAAAATTCTTTCTGTGTGTGATACGGCCATTCAATGATTTTTTTTTTACCAACTTAAAACACCCATAAAGGCGTAGGAACCCCTTGAAATCTCAAGTCTTCCAAAGGTGTGTTGCTGTAATCGATGAACGCCTCAGTTACAAAATTATAATAAACAAGAGCAGTGCTAAGGCACAGCAAATCCGTCTCCGGCAGTCATTTTAGTGCTGCCTTATAAACACAACAGGATATCTAGTAAAAGATGTCACATATCAAATTTGGAGTAAATCGGGTGAATCTTGAGGATTTTATGCCCATTTGAAATTTTAGGCCCGACCCACATGACATTGACTTCCCTACTGCTAACTGAGGGGTGAACCCCCTGATGTAATGAGGCATGTTACAGGATGCAGATTTGATAAATGCACCTTTAGGTTTTGGTTTCAAGTTGATGCCTGGACCTCGCGTGACGTCACGCCTCACGTGTCACCTCTGCCTGCTTCCCTCCGGGGACTGCCTCACAGCCACAGATGCAGTGACCTGCCGGTGACATCCACAGCACGTGACGGCAAGTGCTTCTTCAACGGAACCCAGTCAGATACGAGACCAATAAAGTATTTACTCTTCTGTTCCCTCCCCACAGCGCATTCCTATAAATATTTCCACTTCAATTTTTCTATGCTACATGGTGTTTCCTCTCAATATTTCCCGCCGGTTCCACTGTAGGGTTTGGTGGGTGGGAAAGACCCTTCTTTCTTGTCCTAGTCTTTTCTATTGGTTGTCATACTCTTGTGGGAGATGCCTAGCAAGGGCCAACTAGCGTTTTTTTTTTTTTTTATGCAAGAAAGAAGGAACCAAAGGCAAAGAGCCAACAAACCATTCCCTCCAAGGGGGAAAAAAAAATACAAAAGAGCCAAATTCAATATCCGTTCATTTCGAGATGCCTGGACACTACGTTTGAAAAACTGGAGTTCATAGGAAGTAGGAAATACAGACAGAGGAAGGAAGTTCCCGAGATGACCCGTTGCATACATGAAGGACTGGGAGTAACGGTTAACTCTTGCATTAGAGAGTTGGACAGAAACGGGATGTGAGTTTGTTGCTAGACGGGTGCTACGTGCCCGTCGTAGACGTGGAGGGATGCAAGCAGACACTTCAGAGAAGCAGTGACCATTAAGAGAGAGAAAAGAGATAATGATGCAACACTGCAGCGAAGAGACAGAGGTTGAAAGGAGTTAGTAAGAAGAGGAGAGTTAATGAGACGATAAGCCTTTGACTCCACCCTGTTGAAAAGAGCTGTATGTGGGGAGCCTTCCCACACATGAGAGTTGTACTCTACACAAGGGCGAATAAAACCGTTTATAAAGTCAACAACTGTGAGGGGGTAAAGAAGGTACGGAGTCAGCTTAGCACACTTAATCTCTTGGAAGCAGATTTTACAAGAGATGTAATATGATCTTTCCAAGATAAGTTATTATTAAACATTAGTGGGTACTCCTGTGGAAGATTTTGTCGGGTTGATAGGTGTAAGAACTGAGTCTTTGATGCATTAAAACAAGTTTTTACCCCAGTTGGACATTAGGTGTGCCTTAGCCTTATCCCTTGTTTGTTGAAGTAACTGCTGAGATGGACACTGCAGGAACCGAATGGAAAGGTGAAGGGTAGAATCATCAGTGTATAAGTGGATAGGGTTAGATGTATAGGTTAGAAGGTCACTGATGAATACAAGCAAGAGTGTTAGTGATAGGACAGAGCCCTGAGGAACACCACTATTGATAGATTTAGGAGAAGAACGACGGCCATCTACAGCATCAACTACAGAACGACGAGAAAGGAAGCTATAGATGAAAGCACAGATAGAAGGATAGAAACTGTAAGAGAGCAGTTTGGAAATTAAAGATTTATGCCAGACTCGATCGAAAGCCTTTGAGACATCAAATGCAATGGCAAAGCTTTCGCCAAGGTCCCGAAAGGAGAAGGACCAGGAGTCTGAAAAGTAAGTGAGAAGATCGTCAGTGGAGCGTTCCTGATGGAACCCATACTGGTGATCAGAAAAAAGGTTGTGATAGGAAAGATGCTTTAACATTTTTTCTGTTAAGAATAGACTCGAAAACGTTTGAGACACAGGATGTTAAAGCAATTGGGTAATAGTTAGAGGGTCGGGAATGATCAACTTTCTTTGGGATCGGCTGAATGATAGCAAACTTCCAGCAAGAAGGAAAGGTACAAGTTGATAGACAAAGGTGAAAGAGTTTACCTAGGCAGGGTGTAAGCACAGAAGCACAGTTCTTGAGGCCAACAGGAGGGACTCCATCAGGCCCATATGCCTTGTTAGTACTGATGCCAGTGATGGCAGAAAAAACATCAGCTGAAGAAATTTTAATGTCAGCCATGAGGAAGTCAGAGGGGGGAAGTGATGGAGGAACAGTACCAGAATCCTCTAAGGTGGAATTGGAGGAGAAAGTATGAGCGGAAGTGGTGGAGGAACAGCACTGGAATCCTCTAAGGTGGAATTGGAGGAGAAAGTCTGAGCGAAGAGATCTGCTTTATCAATAGGAGAAATAGCTACAGAGTCATCATAGTAGAAAAGAGGAGGGAAGGATGATGAGGTAAAGTTGTTACAAAGGTTTTTTTTGGCATGGTGCCAGAAGGAGCAGGAAGACTTTGAGTTGGAGAGTTGTGAGCATTTAGTTAGGATGAAGTTATTTTTAGTACAACGAAGAACAGACAGCACGATTCTGGGCAGAAACATGAAAAAGACGTGACTGAGGGGTTGGTTGGCTCCAGTACCTTTAATAGGCCCTCTCCTTCTTGTGGACAGCATTAGAACAAGTGTGATTAAACCAAGGCTTTCTTGCATTAGTCAAAGGATATGAGAAAGGAATGTATGCATCCATGTCTGAGAGAATAACCTCCATAATGCTCTAGGCACAATCAGATGGCTCCCGGCCATGGAACCAATAATCATCCCATGGAAAATCAAAGAAGTACTGTCTGAAAGCCTTCCAATCAGCACCTCCAAAGTGCCACAACGGACATTTCTTTGGAGGGTCCACAGGCCGTACTGCAGCAATAGTACAGGTTGAAATAATAAGCTTGTCACCAGAGAAGCCCAGTGGAGGGAAAAGATTAACAGTGTAAGCAGAAGGATTAGTTGTAAGGAAGAAGTCAAGTATGTTGGATCTCTCTCTAAGGCGGTCAGGGATACGGGTAGGGTGCTGTACAAGCTGCTCTAGGTCATTAAGGATAGCAAAGATGTAGGCTTGTTCACCATGTGGATCAGTGAAATAAAATGAAAGCCAAAGGTGTGGTGAATATTGAAATCTCCTAAAATGCGAGATTTCAGAGAAAGAGGAAACAGAGGTAGGATGTGTTCCATCGTAGAAGTAAGATAGTCAAAGAATTTTTATAGTCAGTAGAAATAGGGGATAAGTATACAGCACAGGTATACTTAGTCAGAGAAGGACAGGAGAGCCGAAGCCAGAGTGCAAAGAATTCAGAAGAATCAAGTTCAGGAACACAAGAGCAAGCTAAGTCGTTGCGTACATATACGCAGCATCTACCTTTGGCTTTGAAATGAGTATAAAGAAAGTAGAAGGATACAGAAAAGGGTTTGCTACCAGTTGCCTCAGACAGCCGAGTCTCAGTTGAGAAGGGAAAGTGAGGTTTAGAGGAGGCGAGTTTTTTTTTTTTTTTTTTTATGTGTCCGACTCTGGGCATAGGCTTACACAGCCTGCTATCAAGGCCCAGCAGTCCTCCTACATACCATACACCTCAACAGAGAGAAAGTTAGAGACAAGGCCGCGAATGTTGCAGAAATGAAGAAGAAGTATATCAGACAGTGGTTCCAGGCAGCTCGTTGAGTCGTCACCGGGAGAGGGACAGACGGTGGGGGCATTTATGCCCCCCCCCCTTTGGGGACTCCAAGGTTTTGTTATTAGTTGCCATTTTTTCTTAAAATTTGTAAAGGAAGTGTAGTGTGTAGTGAAATGTAGTTTGGTGTTGACAGAGAAACTTGTATTGGAGAGCATGCTGGCCTACTCTCTGTGTTACTGAAACACTGAAAAAGTTCAGCAAAGGGCAATGATCAGGAACTAGTCCCGAGGGCTGATGAAGCGGGAGCTCCAGCTCTCCCTGTCATCAGCTTTCCCTCCACCTTAGGAGAACTGCCCTGCTCGACTGGTGCTACAGTCTACTACTCTACTGCATACAGCAGTTATACCTCTGCTTTCTTACGTAACCCACTCCTCAGTAGTCTAGTAAATAAAATCTATAGGCTTTCGGTCGGTTCTTCCTGAAATAATAAAAATACGACTAGCAGGAACCGTTAGTTTAAACCTAAGTATCTACAGTGTCTGCCGAGGGGCTGCAGGGTGGGGGTGTGAATGCTGAAATGCCCACATGCAGCTGTCACCGTAAACCCCGAGATCCTCGCCCCTCTGATCACACCTACAACATCATGGGACAGACTGGTGCCTTGACAGTCCCTCGACCTCGGAGAGTGGCTGGGAAGGGCAGGAACAATCTCAAACACGAGAAACGTACAAGGATCGCAGTACTGGTGGTACAGCGCAAATGGCATCATGTGTCACGAATGACACAGGACCGAGTATTGGTAAACGCCAACGCATGGGAGGACAGCGATGCACCAGCTGCTGAGCATGAAATGGGATGTGGTGAACTAGAGCAAAATCGTGATGCCAGAGTGCAGCTGAACTCTCTCTCGATTTTGTGAGCTCTCCTTTTCACAAAAAGCTAAGTGTGCCATTTCTTGACAGTGAGAAGTGGCCATGTTGTGGATTCTCTGATCAGAGATGGATTTAATGACGTTGTTTTGGATATGATAGGAAGCGCAAGGAGAAATACACTGAGGTGGTTTAGCCATGCGGAGAGGATGGAGAGGGGAGACTGACGAGGAGAGTGTATATGAGTGAGGTGGAAGGGGGAGAGGGAGGGGGAGGCCAAGGATGAGATGGAGCAATGGAGTGGAGAGGTATATGAGAGAGGGGAGTGTGAGCTGGAAGCAGGGCAGTGAAATGGCAGGGGACAGGGCGACATGGAGGCGATTTGTTTGTGGCCACCCCTTACGGGATTAAGGCGTCTGGCAATAGATAGATAGAAAGATAGTTCTGGAAACTGTTACCAATCGCCCCAGACAAGGATCATAATTCAAAATGTTCCTGTCTGTTAGGCGGTGGAGGACCTTGTAGTGCCAGAAAATGTCCTGTGGATGAAGAGAAGAATGGTTGGCAAAGATCCGAGACCACAGTTTATTGCTCTGTTAGAGGGTTAGATTCCAGAGACAGTATTCGTCAAGACACTGGGATACAGGAGAGTTGCACGCTGTTTCGGAGCCTGGCCTCTGTTACCGCTGTAGCAGGTGGGGGCATCTGGCATGAAAATGTAATGAAGCATACAGGTGTCGTTTTTGTGCTGGGAGGCACGGAGGTAACACCTGTCTGGAAAAAATCAAGAGAGGCGAACATTTCAAACCCAACTGCGCAACTGTGGAGGGGAACATAATGCCCACTCGCCCTTGTGTCCCCCCAAACCACGTATGACTCTGACATCACGGCACTCTGCATCTCAAGCCCAAGTAACAAAACCACCACCGTCACCACCAACCAATGTTTGGAAGGCCTGTCTACAGGCCTCGAATTTCCCACAGCTGGGGAAGCAATCATTGCTGCCACCAGAACGTCCTGCTGAATCCTTGGCAAGTCTACTTCCAGATGGCAAATCCGGGATGTCACTAGGGATCTCCACATGGCAGTGCAAGACCTATCCCGGAGAATCCAGCGAGTCAGGACGGGTTCACAACATCAGGAAGACTTCGTTGTCAGGTCTGACATAAAGAACGACGATTCTGCTGTTACCTGCGACATGTCTGAGGCTTCCACTCTACCAGGTTATGGCGGCGGAGAGGAGTCTGCAGATGGACACACGAACATGAAGGAGACTCGTGCTAAGGGAAAAACTAGGCCACCTCTCCGTACTTAGGTTGAAAAAATTGTTCAAGGGAGGTTCGATGTTGTGCTCTGATAGCTGGCGGGACTTACAAAGGTGGTGGAGCAATTACAGGCGATGATGGAGCAGATAGTGGGGAAATTGTCCTCCAATGGTTTGCTCCATTTACAGTATACCTTATCTGACTTGGAATGTAAATGACTTACAGACTCGCTTTACTGACCAGCACTCTTATGTTGTAGTACATAAACCTGACTTTGTTGCCTTATAGGAAGTTGGACGGAATGTGCCCCACCTGAGAGGCTATTGTGTTTTCACACTTGATTAAAAAGAAGGTAGTTCCAGGGGCTTGGCAATGTATGTTAAGTCAAGTCTCCCTGTTACGTTCCTTGAAAAAGGTGTTCATAATGGAACTTAATATATTCACTTCCCACCTGTATTTTCAAAGTGAACCATTTTGCTTGGAGACCGTAATGCCAGGCATACAGACCAAGGCAGAGTTAAAACCCTAATATGTTAATGGTGTGCATTGGAAAAATTTTCTTTATGTTGGTATCGCGGTACTTAGAGGTGGTAATATTCCTACTCATGTTCAGGGAGAAAGGTTTGACTATGTAGTTTTGTTCAACGTTGCAGCAAGTCCTACTGGAACTCATGTTCTCAGGTACTTACTCAGTGACCAGATATTCGCTCTTGAAGCTTCTCTAACATTATGTAGCTACAAATAATTACAATCCCAGAAAAAAAAATAGTCATTCCAAGTGTACAATTGCCTAAACTCTGCTGCTATGTCCAGAACTGATATCAGAACACACGGGGATCATTTTTAGATGTTAACATCTATGAAGATCTTGCTGCTGTTACTGAAAAATTTGCAAAGCACTACAGTTCATCTGAGCTACCCAAAGCAGTGATCAGCAGACTTATATATGCTACTAATTCAGCAACACTAGAATGGCAAAAGACACTGGCTGACTTACAGAGGCGCTGGCAGAGCAATTCAAGTGACAAAGAGGTGCGTGAAAGCATGGTGGCAATCACACAGTACCTGACTGAACTGCGTCAGAAGGTCAGAAAACGACACAGGGATAATTTTCTCATGTCCATTGGGAGGACCAAGTCCCTCCAGGGAGTGTGGTACCATCTAAACAGGATAAGAGGGGAAAATGAAGCGCACAGACTGTGTACCAAACCCTGGTGACAAAGCCCAGACATTGATCACCCAGTAGGCCAGTGCCTGTGCACAGTCAAGTCTACCTGCCAGTTACAAAGAGAGCCTTAGCCTAGCTGCTAGTTACAAAGAGAACCTTGACCACCGCAGCCTTTCAGGGCCTGGTTGATGGAAATATGAATGTGAGGGATGACACCTGTCTCCCCATAGCCTGTGATGAATTACTTTGTGCTGTAAACAAAAGGAAACTCGATCGCTCCAGGTCGGGATGGTAAATTTATGACAATTCATGGCAACAGCAAAAAAAATTTTACTCAGCTTCCAAGGATGTTTGAACGAATTTAGGGTATTTGGGGGTGCTGAATCCAATAATGACATTAGTTTTCCCGAACTGGACCTAGTTTTCGAGATAATGGATACTCTTCAAACTATGATTTTACCCCAATAAATGGGAGTATCCTAATTTGGAATCAGCAAGGTGACCTGTGCCACACAGCGAATACGTTCCCATACCAGTGTTTACCTCACTGCCTGACCTTCCATTGTTAGATTTTGAAGAAATGCAGGACTTGGAGTGCAGCACAGGTGGTAGTAGTGGAAGTGAATCTGAAGGAAGCTTTTTAACATCTAACCAGTTCTCCCAAGAAGAGTTCAATGATCTGATACGAGACTTTAGTCTGTCAAAGCAAGCATTTGAACTTTTAGCATCCAGACTAAAAGAAAAGAATTGTCTAAATCCAAAAACTAAAATGACAGCTTATCGGACAAGAAAGGAGGCACTTCTTCCTTACTAGAGCCAAGATGAAGAACTTGTACACTACAATGACATCCCTGGATATCTCCAAATGGGAAAACAGGTATATCGACCAGAAGATTGGCGGCTTTTTGTAGTCATCTCCACCAGAAGCTTGAAATGTGTTTTATTGCACGATGGTAACCGCATTGCATCTACTTCAATTGCTCACTCAACAAAACTTAAAGACTAATATGAAAATATCAAAATGGTCTTGCAGAAGCTCTGCTGTCATGGGCACCAGTGGTCTATTTGTGCCGACCTAAATAAGATGGTGAGCTTCATGCTTGGGCAGCAAAGTGGATACACGAAGTACTCTTGTTTCATCTGCTTGTGGGATAGTAGCGCAAGATCATTGGAAAAAAGTGACATGGCCATCAAGGGAAAAATGACTGTAGGTGCAGCGAACATCATTAACGAGCCATTGGTTGACAGAAAAAATCATTCTCCCACCATTCCATATCAAACTTGGACTGATGAGGTAATTTGTTAAGGCCTTGGACAAAAGATGGCGATTTTTCAAATACACCTGCAGATCGCTCTTTAGACAGAGTACTGGAAAACTTAAAGCTGGAATCTGTGATGGTTCTCCGATTCGTAAACTCATCAAAGATTCGTATTTCACAAAAAATTTATGAATGATGTTGAAGCTTCTGCCTGGTGCAGTTATATCTCAGTTGTCAACAACTTCTTAGGCAACCACAAAGGAGACAGTTATGAAGAATTGGTGCAAAAGATGTACGATAACTTTAAAAATTTGGGTGCTAATATGAGCATAAAGGTACACTTTCTCATTAGCCACCTGGACAGATTTCCACCAAATTTTGGTGATATTAGTGAGGAACACGGGGACAGGTCCCATCAGGATATAAGGGTGATGGAGGAAAGGTATCAAGGCAGTTGGGATATGATAGCAGACCATTGCTGGGGCCTCCAGCGTGATTGTCCTGATGACCGACACAAAAGAAAGTTGTACAAACAGCGTTTTACTATGCATTAACAATTTCGATATGAATAGTGGGTAGACTACGCCTTACCTTTACATTTTTGGCATTTTTTTATTTTTTTCAATAAGGTCCTGAAACTTTATGAGAAAGATGAGCTTTGTGAGAAAAAAACAAGCGTCCTAGATACTCCTCACTGGAGAAAGTTATCTAAGTTTAACAGAGGTAAATTTGCATAAGTCTCGTGAGTAAATCAGGCAATTAAATCCCCTAACTCACCTACAATCACCCCTCATATACTAGCTAGTTCCCTAAGATTTGGCCAAATCAATAAGGTCACTTAGCTATATAATGAGTCGAACAACAAGATGACGACGGGCGTGCTGTTTCGGTCTTTCCTGGGCAATCAGGCGTCCTTGGGGTCTATGTACAAGCAGTTTAGCGCAGCTACTGACGGAGTGAAATCTGCTCAAGGAGTGAGCAACATGGTGAGCTTCTTTGTCCCTCATAGGATAGAAGAGTTGCCAACTATTGCTTAATTACAAGTCAAATACAGCTAACTTACTCCGTAAAATATACAAGAATCTAATTTAATCTAATCTTAGTTTTAATTAAACTAAACAAGATATTTCCCCTTTTCTACAGATAGATATACTGTATATATATTAAAACTGGCCTCCCGTTTGATCGTGGGCTTTTTCATCTTTACCACGTCATTCACGCAGGCGCAGTTTAGGTCAATGGAAAATTCCCTAGTTTTACATGTATGCACATAGTTGTCTACCAATGTTAAACGCAGTAGCATTTAATTTATTAATAATAAGAATTAACAGAACGTAATCTCTGGATTTTTAAACCTCTCAAGTACGTTTTCCTCTGCCCTTTAACGATCAACAACTAAAAGTAAACAGCACAACAGCTCGGGGGGAAAATATTTCCCACAAGCCTAAAAGTAATTCCTGCATTAAACCTGAAATCAGTTAGATGAACAAATACCTAAAAATCAATTCAGCAAAAAATGTATATACGTGAAGATGACAGGGGCTCCAAAGGCTGAGCATGCTGAATCCTCAAATATGGTGGCGTCCATTACCTCAAAGATCAGAGCCAGTCTGGCAAAACAGATGCAGTATTCGGAATCAGAGCCCCCAAAGTTACGCTGTAAGGGCTCTAATATCATTTGCAATAAAATTAGCGTTGACCTAAATTATTAATACTCTCCTTTCCTCTTATGAGACTCCCCTGCTGCACAGCATGTCATACACAGACAGTGCATTGCCTACATCCTTGAAGAGTGCAGTCATAATTTCAGTTCCAAAGGGCTGTGGTGGTTGTCGCCCCATTTCCTTAGTTGGCTGTATCTGCAAAATGATGGTAAGGGTCATTCTCAGTAGGTTGTTGTACAAGACTGGGGATCAGTTGTCTCCTAACTTACGTTTTTTTTTTTTTTAACCCGCCGAGTCCCACTGACATATGATGCATGTCACTACTTTTTTCCGCCGACAGACCCACCGACGTGCATCGTACATCACAATTGTAAGGCCCGTCGTGTGCACATTTTTCAACATTCGCGGGTGATTTTTGGTAGGCATATGTGGAAGGCCTTCCTCTACCTGCTGTCAAGCGAGGATTCTGCCTGGCTCCACCTGACCCCCCCTCCCCTCCTCCCCCCCACACTCGGCAATTCACCTGTTAGGAGTAACCTGGTCAGTAAAGATATGTTGCCACGGTCCCTTCAATGACGAAATTCACGATGAAAGTGATTCCTGGGGTGGAGGACAAAGAAACAAAGAAGCTAGAGGGAGAAACAAACAGAAGTGATGAGGTGGTAATGTCGTAAAGGAAGGTGTCATATGCTGGGGTTTTGGGTGAGTGAACAATGCTTTTATCGTCTATATTATTGTGTGAAAACCAATATAAACTTGTACTACACATAAATTAGTACCAAATAAATAAATAAATACGTAATTTAAAGTGGCTTGAATTAGTTAACACTTCCATAGTTCTTTTTCTTTAGCCAGGTACCCTGAGAAAGAAGGAAAACGTAAGGCTGACTGACACAAGTACCAACATTTATAAGCTCAGGAGGGCGATTTCACTGTGAATTTTCGATGTTTCTCACCAAAAGCGGAGGTTTGAACCAAAAAAAAAAAAAAGAAAAAATTTGTCAGGTACTGAGGTTGTGTTGGTTAAACAATTGGTCAGGACTGGACGGGTTAAGAGAAGTCAACGAGCGACTGTTTTGTAAACCGTCTCAGTAATACTAGAGCCACATGCAGGGCTTTCATTGATTTGAAAAGGGCATTTGATAAGACAAACAGGGAAGTAATTTTGGAGGAACTAGTTGCCAAAGGAGTTAAAGGGAAACTGCTTGGGTGGATTAGATCCTATCTCTATCACCGGCCAGCAAGAGTATGGTTGCAGGGGCAGTTTTCTGACGAAGCAGAAACTGAACTGGGCACTACACAAGGTGGTGTTCTCAGTCCCATGCTCTTCAGTTTACTAATGGACAAAATTACACGCCACACTTTCCCTCCAGTTCAAATCCCCTTCCGTTTTATGTAAAGCCCTGCAACAGTTGGAGAATCTGTGTATGTGTATATGGGTCTCGTTATTAATTAATCAAAAACCAAATTTCAGGAACTGTATAAAAGATGCAATCTTCCTTGTATAATTTCTGTTAAACTAGAAAGAGGTTGTTCCTACTAATACCTTGCCACCTTGGGGTCCAGCTTATCATTCAAAAAGGCCCAGAATGCATTGACTACATTTGTAATCTATGTCTCCCTAGACTTGCACCATTGGAAGTCTTGGCTAGCCAGGGAAGAGGAGTTGGCATCCCAGTTCTCAGAAGGATGTACGTTATTACTGATAGATCCTTGATAGATTATGCAGCCCCTGTCTTAGTACAACAGTCGGAAACACCTGAAGAAATTGGAAACTGTACAAACTGAGGCCATGAGGATTGTCTTAGGTTGTCCCAAGACAACAAAAATTGAGGTAATACAGGTTGAACTGGAATTATACCAAGTACCGTAACTGTTATGCGATAGGTTTTAGGCTCAACTGCTTGTTCCAAAAAACACGGCACCTAGAGTGGGGTCCTCTTTCTATACCGGGTTAGGTATTACAGCAACTCAAGGAACAGGGCATAAAAACTCTGGGCAACCAACCTTACACGTATATTACCTTACTTTGATACAACTGAATACAGTGCAGGACAATATTATGCACAATACATTGTAGAGTAGTTTAGGCGCTATAGACAGGATTGGAGGATTCTGGGATGGGCGGCGTAGCCTTGGGCTGCTACAGGTGCCGGCCTGGTGTCGTGAAGGTCCCGTCAGGCTGGTGGCCTTCATCAGGAGGCATGGTACTACTGCTGGGGGCCGGGTCATCCGTGACTGGCTGCGGGGTGGCATGATGAGGTGCCAGTCACTGAGGGGGCCTGAAGGTTGGGCCTCTGGGCTGGACATGAACAGGAAGAGCAGGTGCACTTGCTTGTGAAGGCTCTGTCGAGCAGGACATAGTCTGGCGAGGAATTGGAGGTCATGCCCCAGTGTCCTGGGGATGTCCTGGCGGGTCCGAGGGTTATGGTCTCTCACTGTCAGGGCCTTCATCCGGTGGGGTCTGTGGCGTCCTTCTTGTGAAGAGTCCATCAAGGGTTGGTGTCGCCAGGGAGCTGGTTGCAGGGCTTGTACCCCAGGGAGTACTACAGGGCCTTGCCAGACCTCCTCCAGGAGCTGCTTCTCCAGGGAATGGCCTCTGAGTGGAGTGAGGTGAGGGATCCCGCTCTCCCACAGGTGGTGGTGGGCGAGCAAGGGAAATCCTTGAAGGGGGAAGGTACAGGGGTAGGGGCGAGGGGCGGCACGTAGCCATTCCCTCCCTGGTGCGGCTGGTGGCCGTTGCCAAGTCTCCTAGAGTAATGGGTGCTGAACGGTTGGTGGCCGTCTCCTCCCGGTGCGGCTGGTGGCCATCACCTGAGGTCCCGTGCTCCTGACAGACTGCGGGCGAAGTGCAGCTGGTGGCCGTCACACACCCGCCAGTGCAGCTAGTGGCTGTCACCGAGGTGTCGTGCCTCGAGAGGACTGCACCCCTTGTGTGGCTGGTGGCCGTCACTGGGCTGCCGGTGCGGCCAGTGCCCATTACCGAGGTCCTCCTTCCCTGCGGGATGGCAGTCGAGGTGCAGCTGGTGGCCATCACCTGCATGCTGGTGTGACTGGTGGCCATCACGGAGTCCTGTTCCCCAGGGGGACTGCAGCAGTAGTGCAGCTTGTGGCCATCACACTTCTGCCGGTGCGGCTGGTGACCGTCACTGAGTTTATGTCCACTCTTGAGGAGGCAGTCGAGGTGTGTCTAGTGGCCACCACCTGCCTGCTGGTGCAGCTGGTGGCCGTCACCGAATTTCTGGTCCCTGGAGGGCCAGTTAATAGAGAGCGGTTGGTGGCCGTCACTCGGTCCTGCTGAGGGAGGGGAGCAGCTGCGGAGTGGCTAGTGGCTGTCTCACTCCTGGTGCGGCTGGTGGCTGTCACCTGGATGCTGTTTGGCCTGGCTGGAGTGTAGTGCACTGGTACTGCACACTCTGGGTGGTGTTGGTTGTGGACAAGAGGGGCGTAGGGTAGCGGGGGAGATACTCTCTTGTGGACCTGACTCCGCACGCTCCTTCTCAGCCTCCCTGTTGTCTCCTCCTGGGGTGGAGATCGACCTCTGTTGTTCCTTCGTGGGTGGGGTGTTCTCCAGGTGTGTATTTCACCACCTTCGTCAGGGAAAAAGTCACATACCCGTGCCTAGAGGTAGTATCTGTCGGTGGTGGTGGTCCGGTGCTGCGGTGTAGGTGGCAGAGCAGGGAGGTCTAGCGTGGGGTGATGGTGCTGGGGTCATACTGGCAGGAATACTTGATGTAGAGGATGGAAGATTGTGTTAATTCCTGCAGGAGGCAAAGCAGGTGGAGGGTCCCTGTGATGTGTTGTTTTCTGCCTTGGGCTAGAGCCCACACGATGCGGCGATTCTTCATGGTTGGTGGTGGTGATTTGTCAGTGTCTCCCGGCTGAATGCTGGCCACGGGTGAGGGGGCCGGTGTTTTATGTCGGTGGAGAGGGAAGGAGCTGCTCTTCTCTTTGGGGAGTTGGCTAGGTGGAACTTTCCACTGGTCTTGGTGTATCCGGAATCTTATGGGGGTTGTGTTGGGTGATGTGGGCGTGGTTGGGGGTGTAGGTGAGGGGGTGGTGGTGTATCGTTTTGGTGGGCGGGAAATTCGCCCCTATCTGGTGACGGTGGTGGTAAGTGTGGGTCTGGGTGGTAAGTGGTAGGGGAGGCTAGGTGGTGTGTCAGCGGTTGGGGTGGTGGCATGCAGGTGTGTGGAGGCGGAGTCATGGAGATGATCGTGGGTGGTGGATGTGTACTGGAATGGCTTGGAAGGGGTGGTGTGGGTGAAGAGATGCGGGCGGAATGTCTCGGGCATGGTGGTGTTGCCAAGGGTGGTGTGTGAGTTCCTTGGTGCGGTGGTTGGGCTGGTGGTGGTGGTGGTGGTGGTGGTGATGGTGCGGCAGTGCGGGGTGAGGGGTAAGGTGAGGTCGCCAGGGGGGAAGGCGAGGTGGCGGGGTAGGAATGAGGTGTGGTCGCTGGTGGGGGAGGATGTGGAGGAGGAGGAAGGTTTGAAACAAAGGGTGTATGAGTCACATTATGGTGAGGTAGGTAGTGAAGGGTGATAGGTGGGAGACAGTAAACAGGAGATGGTTTCAGAAGGTAGGTTAGGGGAACATAAGGTAGAGGTTCCGGTGGGCCTGTTAAGGTGGAGGTAGGCCTCGTGCTGAGGGAGAATAGGAAGGGAGGAGGCGATGGTAGAGGGGAAAGTGGTGTGTGGAAGAGTGGGAAGGTTAGGAATAGGAGAGGGTAAGGTAAAAGCCATAACAGGACGAGAGTGAGATGGGGGAAAAGGTGTGGGGCGTCTTTTCCGTTGAGCTCTGCTTTTCCCAGGGTCGGCGTATGAGGCATCATCCTCGACGCCCTCGTCATCCAGGAAGGAGACCTTACAGCGCCCTAGGGTGGCCGTCTTACGTTGGGCAGCCTTTAGCTGCTTCT
>JAGKTI010014723.1:0-10851 GCA_018397915.1 Birgus latro | reverse complement strand
CTTGCTGAGTCACAGATTCGTCATGCAACTACTGTGACATACTACCCTTGGGTAAATAAGTAGACTGAGGGTGTATGGTCATGTGGGAAAATACATCCATGAGGGAATAGGTCAAGTGGGGCCAAATAGGGAGTTAAGTCCAATGTGTAAAACTATGTCCATGGTGGAAGTGGGTGAATGGTGGGGAAAATACGTCATTGTGTGGAATAGGTATTTTCCCATGAGAAGAAACTGGATCCATAGGGAATAAGCCAATGGGGAAAATAGGTCCATGGAGGAAACAGATCAAGCTGGAAAAGCATCCATGGGGTGAATAGGTCAAATCGGAATAATACGTCAATGAGAAAAATAAATGCATGGAAAGAAATTATGATAATAGTAGGTTCATGGAAATACTGTAATGGGTTGATGAGGGCAAATAGGTCCTGGGCAAGAATAAGTCCATGAGGATATGGGTTCATGGGGGAAAATAAGTTATTGTGGAAAAATATATCCATATGAAACCAATAAGGTTATGGGCTAAATATATCTGTGGAGGAAAAGTAGATTCATGAGAAAAACAGGTCAGTGAGCTAATTAAGGCCAAGTCTGTAGGGGCGCACATCATCCACTCACTCGATGTAGGGCTACTCTACTCCAGGGTAACTCTACATTGAATGAGAAGCCAAATGACTTTCTCTAAAGCAGATAATCATTTAATAGTTTGGGTGGTAACCTTACAATCAACCCATACGTGTTCCCTACAGGTGACGACCACGGACTGAACAAAGGACATGCTGTGGATTTCAACGTGGAATGTGAGAGGTGTTCATGATGACCTGAAAGAAAGAGACATTGTCCAGGTGCAGGAGGATTCAAAAGTGGACATATATGGATTGGCTGAGAACAAATGGATAGGGGAGAGTGTGAGTGGGACTATTGATTGGGAATATGTGCAGGAGTTGGTGAGAATGAGAGGGCAAAGTATTGTGTATGTATTCTTGTGTGCAGGAGATGGGAGGAGAATACAAGAGAGTAAGGATCAGGTGGTTCCAGGATTGTGCGGGTAAGGTTGAAAGTAGGAATACAAGCGTGGGCGATTGTTTGTGTAAATGCATTGACAGAAGACCATATGAGCAGAGTGAAAGAAAAGTTCCGGGCAAATGTGGAAGTATGCATAGAAAAGCTTGAGGGGAGTTTGAGTGTTTTCGACTGGAGATAAGAATGGAAAAGCAGGGAATGTGAAGGTGGATGGAGTAGTTAGTGAGTGGAGTGTACCTGGAGAAGTGGATGAAAATGATGGTGCTATAGTGGACAATTGTGCAGGGAAAGGATTGGTGATAGCCAAGACCCTCTTTAGGTAGAAAATTACCAAAAAATATACATGGCGAGTGATGAAACGGTGGGTGGTGAACTGAATGAACAGAAAATATTGACAGATTATTTGTGTGTGGATGAGAGAATGAGTATATATGTGCTGGATGCGATAATATACAGAGGTTGAGGAAGTGGACCCTCTGACCGTCAATTGGCTGTGGTGAAAGTCAGGATCCAAATGCGATGGATAAATAGAAGAACATAAGGGTAGGAGAAAATAGTCCATACAAAGAGGGTAGAAAAGTTGCAAGAGGACAAAAAAAAAAAGTCAGAATATGTGAGAGAATTGAAAGAATGATTGGGTGAATATGATTTGGAGCAGATGAGGAAGGTGGACGATGTGTGCCAAGTATTCACAGAAAAAAATCTGTACAGCATGTGTGGTGGTGTGTGGGGTGAAGGGAAGATGAAAGGGGGTGCAAGGAACAGCATGGTGGAATTAAGAAGTGAGACAAGCTATAGCGCAAAAGAAGAAGGCATGTAGAGAGTGGATGGGATGCAGAGACATGAAGGAAGTTGACAGACAAAACAGAGAGTTACACGTTGAGAAGAAGAGAAAGGAAAAAAGATAAGTAAGAGAGAGTAAGAAGAGAGTGAATGAGGATTTTGGAAGAAATTTGAGTGTAAGGTGGACTGAATGTAAGAAAATGTTCTGAAAGGAAATGGAGGGAGTCTGACAGGGTGAAAAAGAAGGTTATAGGGGAGTGAAAGATAAAAATAGCTGATTGCTAGTAGAGAAGGGAGAAAAAGTCAGAAGATGGAGAGAACACTTTTAAGAATTGTTAAACATAAAGATGAAAGTCAAACGAGTATAAGTGACTGAGAAATGGCTGAGAGATGAAGGGAGATGAGAAGTGAGGAAGAAATCAGTAGGATGGAAGTGGTGGAAGCCATGAAGAAAGTGAAAATGAGGAAGGTCCTAGGAATCGATGGAGTGTGTGGTGAAATTCTGAAGCACGGGGGAGAGAAGGTAGTAGAATGGATATGTAGATTGGCCTGGGGGGAAGGTAAAGTCAGAGTTTTGGAAGCCAGGTATAATTATTCCCATGTACAAAGGAAAAGGGGGAAAAAGGTGTGCTGTAATCATAGGGGCATTTGTCTTGTTAGTGTGATAAGAAAAGTATGCGGTAGGATACTTATTGACAGAGTTAGGGAAATAACAGAGGAATTAATTGGAGAACAGACAGGTTTTAGGAAGAGAAGAAATTGTTTAGATCAGATATTCATCTTAAGGTATTTGGTGGAAAAGTGTATAAAAATGGGGAAGAAGTTATATGCGGCCTTCATTGATTTGGAGAAAGCATATGACAGAGTGGATAGACAAGGAATGTGGAAATTATTAGGATTAAATGGAGTTAATGGGAAATTGTTGAATGCCGTGAAGAGTATGGATGAGGGCTCTTGGGCTCCAATGCGTATGGATGGTGAACTGTAAGTGATTTTTATTTCTATCTAATTGTTGGATTGGAACAGTGATGTGTTATGCTCCCATGGTTGTTCAGTCTGTATAGGAATGGAGTAATAAAAGAGGAACAAGGTAGGGGAGTAGATTTTGGAGAGACCCTAGTGAGAAAAGGCAGCGTTTGGAAACTTTATGTACTGTTGTTCGCAGATGATAACTATATTCCTAACGAGAAGTGGAAGGGGAACTGCAAGGCTTCGTGATTGAGTTTGGGAGGGTGTGTAGGAAACGGAATCTAAAGGTGAATGTAGGAAAGAGTAAAGTTGTGGTCTTCGAAAGAAATGTAGTCACTGAATGCAGGGTGAGGCTGGATGGTGAGGAAATGGAAAATGTGTGTGCATTTAATTACTTAAGTAGTGTAATGAGTAAGGATGGAAGTTTAGAGGATGGAGTGCTTAAAAGGATCAACAGAAAAAAAGGTTGCTGGTTCTTTGAAAGCAGTGATAAAAAATAGTGAAGTGAGGATGAAAATAAAGAAAATACTGCATGATAGTATTGTGATACTAACTCTATCGTATGGATGAGAAGCTTGGACTTTGATGGAAGAACACAAGTCAAGTGTGAGAAGCTGAAAGGAGCATGTGGAGTTACATGGAGAGACAGGCAAGGAACATTGTGGTGTGGATGCGGATGTGATAGAAAGTCTTAGGAGAAATGCACTGAGGCGGTTTGGACTTATGGAGAGGATAAAGAGTGAGAGACTAACGACGAGAGTGAATGTAAAAGAAGTGAAGGGGATGAGAGGGAGGGTGAGACCAAGGATGAGATTGAGAGATGGAGTGGAGAGGTGTATGAGAAAGTGGTGTGAATTAGGGGGAGGGCGACATAATTGGATGGGACAGGGCGACATGAAGGTGATTTGTTTGTGGCCACTCTTTACGGAATTAAGGCTATAGACATATAAATAGGAAGTAGGTCCACTGAGAAAAAACAGGTTCATGCGGCAAAATGCTGCAGGTCCGTGGGAGAAAATTGGTCCTTGGTGGAAGAATGGTCGGCGGAAGAAAAGCTGCATGGGGTGTAATGTATTCATGGGGGAAAAACAGTCCCAAAGCGGAAAATTGGTCCCTGGAGGAAAAAGTCCACCATGGGAGAAAAGAGGTGGAGGGAGCGGACTGCCCCTGGGGAGCGTAGCTGGAGATGGGGTTACTAATACTACTTCTGTCTACTGCAAACAAAATCGGGTTAGCAGGAGGAGGCCACAGAATCTTCCTGCCTCAGATATTAAACCTACAGCGGTAATTTGTCTGATCGTTGTGTAGTCGGTAAGGAAATTTTTTTCAGCTAGCTAATAAGAGGGATAGGTTGCAAAAGCTGCCACCCTGAATTCTTTGAAAACTGCCACCCTGAATTCTTTGACCCATAGATGTACTCTGTTTTACTGTCCAAATTAAAATCAGCACACACATTCATTGCAATTAACCATAAAAACAATCTGACAAAAGAATTTAAGACCATCGCTATTAATCTCTTGTCTACAAGTTTAAATTTAAGTCAGCTTAAGATTGGCCTCTCAGGGACACAACAGGATCTGTAATGAAGAGATTAATGTAAATAGTTCTTAACCTTTACATTCTCTAACAGTCATTCTTCAGGTAGTCAATTCATCCAGCTACGAGCAAGGGCGAAGCCCTCGCGATAGTCTCGTCAAGTAGTACCATTTTCTCACAAATGTGTGACTCAACCCGGCCCTGCCCGACCCGGCCCGACCGTAACGCTTTTGAAAAGCTTATATATCAGCAACCACAGGGCCGATCACTGCGTCTTTTGCACCGTATGATAGCCCCATTCTTTAAGATTGGTTTTTGACAGGTTTCATCTCACCCCGCGGTGCACGTGGCACGTGACGCGCCAAGCGCAGCACGTCGAAAATCTTCAAAAGGGAGTCACAGACCAGACAGTTTGTCGTATAGGTATGAAACTTAATAGGCAGATAGCCATCAATATACTCAAGGCATCCTCGGGGTGTAAGGCGACATGTCAATGCTTTCGGATTTAAGTCGCCTCGCTCGTACTTCGCCGACAAAGGCTTTTTACTGGTGGTTAAAAAAGGGAAGAAAGAAAGCCATCGAAATGGTGAATGGGGTAAAAAGGTGAGCGATGCCTTTAATACATTTTTATCTCAGTGCGACTGACAGAAAACGTATTCGAAATTACGAAGCCTATTATTGCCATCATATTGCAGCTGCCTGCATAAAATCCTCAGTATAGCAGTTAGGGCGGCCGGCAAGCGATACAGAGTTAGACTGTCATTTAAGAGGATGGAAGAATGTTCGCGAACTAGGCCAAGAAAAAGTTTGGGGATTGAATTTCGTTAAGTGTTCACAGTATTTCCACATAACTTTCAAGAATGTCATAAGAATATCCCACCTCATACCACGATACCAGTCCTGAACTAGACAGCTGTAGCATGTATCCAGTAAGGTCAGAGAATTTATTACCCAAAGTTTATAACATCTTCTGTTGTGCATAGGACTGCCATCCTCTTGAACGAACTGCGCAACAACTGTTCAGAATCAGGTAGGATGCAAAATAAAGAAAAAGAAAACGGCAAGCTAGCACCAAGCCACGACTATTTTCAATTGCTCAGAAGCTTTAGCCATGTCGTTTGCTGTGTTCACTTGTTCGTATTGTGTTCCGTGGGCGAGGGACACTGACATGACCAGGCCCGGGTGGTAATTTTAAGAGGATGAAGCTCATATTGTGGGAAGACTGGGCAGTTTGACGCGTTACTTAGTTCAGTTTCGTGTTGTGGTCAGTGCGAATTCTTGTCATTGTGGAAATAGAAGCATATCTTTGCTGAGGATATATTTTACATAGAACACCTTAGTACTTTCCTGTATACTATTTACGTGTACTAGCAATGTCAGACTTTGATGCAAAACCAATACCAGAGCATATTACTTTGCGTTGACAAAATCGAGGGGTGGGAATGAGATGTTATGAAATCAACTGAGACTGCGACAGTACGAAACAATGTGTATATCGCTCTCCTGGCCGAGCCAAATATCATAATATTGTGAAATTTCTGAGCAGAGTGTGATACCGTATCACACCAGTGTAGGCTGCTTCTCTAAAGCTCGCACCCTCTCTCTCTCTCTCTCTCTCTCCCTGCACAAGAGATTTTACCAGGCATTTTTCGAACTGGAGGCATAAGATACAACCTTTAAAAATCCCATTAGTCCTACCGATCTTTCGTTCACTGAACAACGTTTCCTGATAGCATGTTTAAAAGAAAACATACATCACAGTAGTGCGTGGATTCAGTTCCCTTCGCAACCCACATTCTTTTATGGGGCATCAGTATGAGGTTTAACAATAGCAATAACTTTTTCTGTTCATTTATTTACTCATTAATTTATAGGACAGACCGAGGCATATGAGGATTCGAATGTATGCCACCCCATCTCCGTGGCAGCGCATAAATTATAAACGAATGTCCAGCCGTGACTTGGATTCATACTATGAGGAATGGCATATGGACTCTTCCGAACCAAAATTTCTACCATCTACGTCACCACAGTGATAAAAGACGAACAGACAGAGAAATTGTTAAGTCATGTAAGAACGCATTCATCACAGCGCCCTATTCATACACTCTAGGGAAGAGGTCAGTAGCACCAATCTTTCGGTGGGAAAGGGTGGCCATGTGGATAAAAAATCGTCCGTTCTCCGTAAGGTCACAAGCAAGTTTATTATTTCAGCTAGTTAAAATAGACTTGACTGGTAATTAAAAGGCCCGACGATATGTCATATAATACACTTGGTAGTACCATCTCATGAGCTAAAAAACCTCTAGCATGTTTCTAGTAAAGATGGTATGTACTACTTACGATGGTGTGCGTCTCGTAGGAAGATTCTGGGGGCATGGAGAGTGAACTGTTAAGTCTACACCCAAATTTAGATACACGAAAGAAATTATGTACAGTTTACATAAGGAACCTGTCAGTAGAGAAAAAAAAAGTAATACAGTAACACTATACATGAAGATGATGGCACATGATAGGGAGGGAATGGAAGTGCTATGTATGTCCCCTGGAGATTATAGTGATGCCGTTATGTTGGCCGATGCAGCAGCAATGGCAGTACACATATAGTCCATTACTTGCTTTCATCCCTAGCTTTCACCGTGCAAGGCCACCCACCCACACATTCAGGCAAAAAAATAAAATTACCAGAGGCTTGATAATGGTTACGTGCTTGGAATTTTGTTGGAAGCAAAAAACAGTCTATTATGATAATGATATTACACATATATAACGGAGAAATAGTATCGTTACATGTATGCACTGCTAATTAAGTCGGGAATAGAGTACACAGACACGAAGAAAAAAATTAACATCAATGCCCCCAGGAAACTAATCATTTACCTTTTATTTAGCATAAAGAAAGATTACAGTAAAGTATGAGCCCGCCGGTAAACGCAACATACGTTATACAAACCAAGATCTAGTCCTCACTAGATCTTGATACAGACTAAACAGCAATCGGAGTGCCTGCCTCGTCTTGCCCGAAAGTGGTCGAGTCTCTTAGTGGTGATCTGAGTTTATCTGATCATGTAATGCTACCAAGGAAATAGGATGGCCTCCAACCCTCAAATGTTCCGGACTACGGTAGTCTAGGTTTGGTCCCCTACCCTCCTGTGCCATTTATTATGAATTAACCGGCGTACAATCTTCGGGAGAAGTGCAGTAGCTGGTTTTACGAATGGCTGAGAAACAATTAAGCCTGAGAACTTATCTTTCGTTTTATTCATCTTCCTCCAGACGCATTTATTCAGCTCCCGTTGATGATACATACCTAACTCCAGTATGAACTACTAACACGAAAATGTCCTAGCAAGGGAAGGGTCAATCTAAGAGAGCCGAATGTCAGAAAGAAGGAAAAGCTTGACATAAATGTTAATAAGGACAATCATAAGGGAAATTATACACAAAGGATGTTAATCAATTTTTACAATAAATAAGTTCCAAAATCAGCGTACCAGTTTCAGAAATCAATGTTTTGTTGTATTGTTGCACTGTGATGTTCACTCTCGTTCGCCTGCATAGTACTGGTAGCTGTGTGAAAGGAAGATAGAAGTATCGACTTACGAGAACTTTGCCTAATCATTATATACTGCATCAGGTCACGGAATGCTGAACCAGGGCATTGAATACTGTACCAGGCCAGTGGATACTGTACCAAAAGTGTGATTACTGTACCAGGTTAGTAAATACTGTACCAGGTCAGTGACTACTATACCAGATCAATGAATACTGTACCAGGTTAATGAATACTGTACCAGACCAATGAATACCATACTCGGTCATTGAATACTGTACTAAATCAATGGACATCGCACCAGATCACTGGATACCGTATCAGGCCACTGAGTTCTTTACCAGGTCATAAAGATTATGCAAATATTTACCGCAACTATGAAATATATATAAGATTATTTTTTTTTTTACCATCGGGCGATATTTAGTCAGTTGTCAGTTTCGATATGAAATACGAGTATACACAGTTAAGTAACACCGTGATGTTTAGAAGTCCTTCCCAAATCGAATGAAACCGTCAGTAGGCAAAAAGAAGAATCTAAGAAAAGAAAAAAAATGTTATCGAATTAAAGACGGACGGGACAAAGGGGATAAAGACATAGATCAACAAAATATTGTGGATCATATTCACGCAGATTCAATAGACATCTTATCTGTTTCTAATACTTTACATAAATCTGCTCTTGCAGGTTAATTTTATTTTCATAAAGAATAACATCCCTTGAAAAAAGTATAGAATAAAACAACCATTCCCATACTGCCTCCTTCCAAGCGCTGGTGCTGGAGGCTGTGGTATCATACTCGAAAACATTTGGATCAGGAAGCCGAGCTACACCCGTGGTAGCCACATGGGGGCTGCTTGGAGCCCTGGTTGCAATGTAAGGCAGTCATTCTGACTAAAGTGCATGAGTGTACACTCACATACCATTACATTAAACCACAAGCCGCCTACGTAACATAAAAGAATTGAGCAGTGCACTACATTAATATACCAATAAGTAAGACGCTACATAAAGCATCCCAAGCTTCCGAGAATACATTCGTGATTCTTGTTCGTTGTACTTTGGTTGAGGCTGAATTATACCCACAAAATTTTTTAAAAAGTCAATACAGATTTCATAAGAAAACGTTATAACTTACTATCTATCAGCTGACACAAATATTTCAGCAGAATTAAAGCATGCTTGGGGAGGAGAAGCAGGAAGGAAGAAAGTATATTTATAATGATATAAAAGCAGAAGCCGGAACACATGAAGATAAACACAGAAAAGAATGAGGAAAAGGAGGAGACCGGCAGAAGATCCAGCGAAACAAATTTTGCAAACGAGATAAACATGGAAAACTGGAAGAGAAAATGAAAATGAAGAATTCTACCCAGAGTAAATTTCAGTATAAGGATATAACACTGATGTAAATAAAAGCGATGATGCTAAGAGAGAGGAGGAGAATAATATTAATGACGATCAGATTCAAATTACAAAAGGGACAAATGAAGAAATGTTTGGAAGAAAAAAGGGAAAAAGAGTCAGCGGGGAAGGGAATGATGCCAGTGAATATCATATTAACATAATAAACAAGTAATTATATAAACTTCGCCGGAGAAAACGTTGAACTGAAATAGAAAAAAAAATAACACAGACTGAAAGAATATATATAAGAAACACAGAAAGGCAGACGGGAGGGAGATGACTCATTAAACATAAAATAGGTGCAAATTAACTAATGAAGTAGGATATGAAAAAAAAAATAATAATAATGGTGGGAGGCTGAGTAATGAAAGATAAATAAAAAAAAAAAGGAGAGTTATGTGGATCATGTGGCAAAACAATTTCAAAAGAGAATAAAAGTGAAAGAAGAAAAGCAAGGAAAATTTAGAACTAGAAAATGAGTAAAGGTCTTAGGAAAAATATACGAAAGTGAAAATCAGAACCAAAACATGAGAGATTTTAGAGCAGAGCATAGTAAAAGAGGAAAGCTGGAGGGAGAGAAGAGAAAGGAAAAGGAAAGAAAAAGATGCGGCACAAAAAGTTTCCCCCGGATACTGTTGACATGAGAAGGGAATCAAGCAAGTTAAAAGGCAGAAGGAAGTAAAAAAATCGAAAAGAAAAATTGCTGGAAAAAACTGTAATTTCGAAAGACTCGAGGAAATAGAGCAATATATAAGGCAAGTGTGTGGCGCAGAATATGATTATGCAAATAAACTTTGTTCGCTTTAATTTAACTAAACTGTCTGTCTCCTCTTAAATGCTGAGCTGTAACAAGAGACTAACACTAGAATATGATGCCAGTCTCGGAGAAGCATTATGTAAAGGACGTAAAGTTTTAGTATTGCCTTTTCCTGCCAGTGAGCTTCAGGAAACATGTTGCAAAAGGGCGAAAGATTGGGTCAAGGTAAAGTGAATGAACTACGAGTATAGCAAGATTTCAGCAAGAAGGAACGATCCGGAAATGCAACACGGGGACTACCATATGGTTGAAGGGTCAAGACATTTTGACTTTTCTTCTGACCTTGTTTCTTGACTGACTACTCTCAAAACCAAATTACTTCATTCCTGCTTTTGCCTGAATTTTTCCCTTGGTCTAATTCGGATAAAAACTTTGTTAACTTTGCATATAACCTGAATCTTTCAATTATTGTTCTCAAAACAAAAGGTCAACTTGGCTGATCCTCAAACCCTCCACCATGTTTGGTCAAAATCTAATCAAATTGTTTTAGCTATACCGTTCACTCACAGACACACAGGTCGGACTTTGACCTTACTTATTGACCTTGACCTTTGATTGTCTGTTCTCAAAACTGACCTCCTTCGTTCTTACCTTGCCTGCAGATTCTTGTGTCCTTTTAGTTTTGCCTTTTGTTCTGGGGGAGGAAAAAAAATCAACTCCTTAGCTGTCTCTTGGCACTTCCACAAAGTTTGTTTAAGAACAGACAAAAGCTGTTTGATTATTCTGTACACACACACACACACACACACACACACACACACACAC
>JAGKTI010014722.1:0-21330 GCA_018397915.1 Birgus latro | reverse complement strand
TAATATTATTCTATTTCTTTGTTCAATTAACATTTTTAGCCTAATAATGGATTCACTTATTAACTGTTCGTAATCTTCCTTTGTCCATGCCCTAGTTTTGGGGGGCATATAAAAAACTATTATATCCGTTTTTTCTTCATAATTGTCCTCTATTACAACTCCCAAAAGTTCAGCCTTAGTATTTTCAATTTCTATATTCTTTACTCTTAGGTCATTATGGATTAATATCACTATTCCTCCCCCAAATTTGCCTTCTCTGTCCTTCCTCCAAATCTTATAATTATTCCAGCCAAATAATTTTATATCAACATCTCGGGGCAATTTAGTCTCTACTAGGCAAACAATTTCAGGTTTATTTTCATTTAAGTAGTCTCCAATTTCTCCTTTCTTAGATATTAATCCATCTACGTTACTGTACCTGATGCTCAGATTTGCTGCACTGTAGTTATCTTTACTCGTTCTTCTCTTTTTCATATTCATATCCATCCCCTTTGTTTCCTTCACGTCTAGTTCTTCACATACCACTTCCTTGCTTTCATATCCATCACTCTCCAAAAAAAAGTTTTACGTTCTTCCTCTGTCCTCCTGTCATTTTTTTCCTTTACTTGGTCCTTCAAAGATTTTAAAAATTCTCTTTCTTCTTCATTCAAGTCTTTTCTTACTATAATATTTTCCATTCCTGCCTCTTTACTTAGTTTCCAGGTCACCTTAAGTATGTCATTTGCAACACTTTCTGAAGACATCTTAACTCTCATTGGTCTTGCTTCCCCTTTCTTATATGGCCCTATCCTCCTTACTTCCTCAATTTCTTTTTCCCACTTGTTTCCTTCGGGATCGATCTTGTCCAATATTTGCCTCACCTGATTTGAGTCTCTCTCGAGTCTCACAGACCTAACTTTTTCTTCTTCCTCCCTGTTTCCAAATATTATTACACATCTGTTCCTTTCTACTGTTTCTCTCACTGTTTTCTCTTTTTTCTTCAATATTTTCACTACATTTTCTTCCATTTTTTTATTGTTCATTTCCCTTTCTTCCTGAATAATTTCCCTTAAACTGACCACTTCTTTCTGTTCTTCTTCCACATGTGCCCACTTTGCCTTTTGCTCTTCTAACACACTACTTACCTTCTCTGTTTTTTTACTGCTCTCTTCTAGTTTTCTCCGTAATTCAATATTTTCTCGTTTCAAATTCTCGATCTCCTGGTTAGCTTTCTCATTGGCCTGTATCAAACTCTGTATAGTATTTTCGGTTTTTTCAGGCATGTTTCATGGTACTAGATCTTCCACTTTCTTTTCTAGACCACTAATTCTCATAATCAATGTTTTAACCAGATCCATTACATTTGTTTCACTGTCAAATCCTGGGAATTCCGGTTCCCCAATGTTTACATTGTCGACCATGTTTAAGGTCGGTTGCAGTACTAAACTGAACAGCTGTTCCCAAAATTCCTATAAAAACATTCATGTATACTTAATGACAATAGTTCTTTACATTTTTGGTTGACTATAATAACTTGCAATACTTAAAATTTTGAACAAAACTGGAGACAGGACAATTCCTGAAAACTACTTAGGGTTTGTTGAGAGGCGGTTTTAGACACGTCTTCTCGCTGTGGCTGCTGCTGTGTGTGTGTGTGTGTGTGTGTGTGTGTGTGTGTGTGGTAGGGGAGTGTTGTTTATGGTGATGTATGACATGGTGCTTAACCCGTCCAGTCCCGACCGATTTTTTACCCAACACACCCTCAAAACCCGACCAATTTTCAACTTTTTTTTTTTTTGGGAGGGGGGGGGCTCAAACCTCCGCTTTTGGTGAGAAACACGAAAATTCATAGAGAAATCGCCCTCCTGAGGTGTACAGGTGTCAGTCAGCCTTATGTGTTCATTCATTCTCATGGCACCTGGCTACAAAGAAAACGAACTATGGAAGGGTTAACTAATTCAAGCCACTTTAAATTATGTATTTATTTATTTATTTGGTAAATATTTATGTGTAGTACAAGACTATGGGTTTTCACACAATTATATAGGCAATAGAAGCAGTGTTCAGTCACCAAACACATCCACATATGGCACCTTCCTTTACAACATTACCACCTCATAACTTCTGTTTGTTTCTTGCTCTAGCTTCTTTATTTCTTTGTCCTCCACCTAAGGAATCACTTTCACTGTGAATTTTGTCATTGGAGAGACCATGGGACAACATGTCTTTACGGGCCAAGTCACTGCTAACAGGTGAATTGCCTAGTGTGGGGGGAGGGGTGGAGGGGGGTCAGGTGGGGCCAGGCAGTATCCCTGCTTGACAGCAGGTAGAGGAAGGTCTCCCACATTTGCCTACCAAAAATCACCAGCGATTCTTGAAAAATGTGCAACTGATGGGCTTTGCAACCGACTGACGTACGATGCACGTCGGTGGGTCTGTCCGCGGAAAAAAGTAGTGGGACTTGGCAGGTTGAGAAGCGGGCAGTGAAGATGACAACCTATGGACCCAGGAAGAAAATATGGAAGATGAAAAACCTAGCAGTATGGGATGCCTTGTACAGCGAGATGAGGAGAGTGGTAGGTGAACAGGGAAATGCTGACAGAAGTGTTAATGAAAAGTATAGAGCTCTCAAGAACAATATCTTGAGAGTTACTGACTCAATGTGTGGATGGACAAGGGGCCCTCCAAGATACAGGATATCATGGTGGTGGGATGAGGGTGTAGAAGCCACAGTCAAGGAAAAAAGAAGAGTTTTCCAGGAATGGGAAAGGGATGGTAACAGAGAGGACTACTTGGATGCCAAAGGTAGAGCTAGAAAGGAGGTATATAGGGCAAAATCTGAATCTCAAAGTCTTTTACTGGATACGGTAATCTAAATTGTGCTGAAAGGAGGAATATGGCATTTAAGGTGGCAAATAAGATGAAGAGAGGAAAACAGGGATATCACAGGTGAGCAGCGTGTGAAGAATGATGAAGGAATGGTAGTGGTGGACAGTGAGGATATTCAAGACACCTAGTGAGAGTATTATAAGTAACTGCTGAACGAGTAGTCTGACTGAAGCAGGGAAGGTCTGGAGTCAGTGGATCCAGTGTTTAGCCCTTAGCCTCTGACTGATGTTGCTACTGTGAGCAGGGCAACAGGCAGAATGCAGGTGGGGAATGCAGTGGGTGTGTCTGGGTTGGCTGTTGCAATGATAAAGGTCTCAAGATAAAGGTAGTAGGTTTAGTTACTGATCTGATAAATTTGATTATATATGAGTGTATTATCCCTGATGAATGACTGAAGAGTGTGACTGTAAATGTACCATATATAAGGGAAGAGGAAGGATGATACCCTGGAAAGAGGAAATTATAGTGGCATAAAACTTTTGGACCAGATAATGAAGGTACCAGTAATGAAGAGAGTCCTAGAAGGTATGATAAGGGAGAGAGTGAATACTGATGAGATGCAGTTTGAGTTTATGCCAGGCCAAGGGACCACTGATGCTAAACCCACTGTCTGACAAGTTCAGGAAAAAGATACAGGAAAGAAAAGGGAGCTGTAGTTTGCCTTTGTTGACTTGGAGAAGGCCTTTGACACAGTCCCTAGGGACGTGGTGAGGTGGGCAATATAGAAGCTTGGGATCAAGAAGTGGCTGGTTAGAGTGGTTATGGCTATGTGGGTGGTTACACCCAAGTGAGAGCAAATGGAAATTTGAGTGATGAGTTTTCTGTGAATGCTGGTGTGCATCAGGGGCCAGTCTTCAGCCCCCTGTTGTCTGTCATAATGCCTGAAGCTCTCTCAGATGACTTCAGAAATGGACTCCCATGAGAGATGTTGTATGCTAATGACTTGGTGTTGATTGCAAAGAATGAAAGAGCAGCAAAGATTTAGGAAATGGAGTGATGAAAAAGGGCACAAGGGTTTGAGAGTATATGCAGAAAAAATAAAAAAGTTGAAATCTAAGGCTGGTAGAGGTACTATCAAAGCAGAGGTGGGGTGTCCATGTGGAGTTTGCCACAAGGGTGTGAGAAGGAACTCTGTCTTGTGTCTCTGGCACCACCGGGGATTGTATATAAACAATGCATTTCACCACTTTTAAAGAAATAAAAACATCAAAATATATATCATGAAGGGCTGGGGGATGGAGGGGAAGAAAAATACTTGAAAATATGGTGGTCCTACATCTTAAGGATCACCTTGCTTCCCTCCCCCCCCCTTTATTATCAGAGTGAGGACAGTTGTGATAGGGCAAATCAATTGCAAAAAAAAAATGCTGAAAGCAATCCAGAAAATACCAAAACTATAAACAGGCAAACATAAAAATATAAGTTTTGCCCCACTGTTATAAAAACAAATAAATGGTGAAACTGCTTGAGAGCTACCATGCATAAAGTTTACAATTGTAAACAATATTAAGGATATCATATGATATTATGAATATAATATAATATTACGAATATACGGAGTAAATGGGAAGCTGTTGAATGCCGTGAAGAGTAAGTACAAGGGGGCTAAGACTGCAGTGTGTGTGGAGAGTGAAATGAATGAATTTTTCTATTTGAATTGGTTTCAGTTATATCAGAAATTGGTTTCAGTTATATCGGCATATGCTCCACAGGTAGGATTGGATGACACAGAGAAGGATAGATTTTGGGATGATTTAATACGTGTAGTGAGTGGTATGGGTGAAGATGAGGTAGTGGTTCTGGGAGGGGACTTAAATGGTCATGTGGGTGAAGCAGCTCAAGGTTATGAAGGAGTCCATGGAGGATGTGCATATGGTGTGAGGAATGCGGAAGGGGAAAGAATACTCGAGTTTGGGGAGGCTATGGACATGATTGTGTGCAACACACATTTTAGGAAAAGAATCAGCCGGTTGATTACGTATGAGTCCGGGGGAAATAGTAGTCAGATAGATTATTTTCTGATCAGGAGGGTTGATAGGAGATTAGTGAGGGATGTTAAAGTTATAGGAAGCGAGGAGTGTGTGCAGCAGCACAAACTGTTGATTTGTGACATGGTGATTAAGGAACGAGTGATGAGAAGAAGGACATATGTACCTAGGAGGAAAATATGGAAGCTGGGAAACCAATCAGTAAGGGATGCCTTTTATAGTGAGATGAGGAAAGTGGTGGCTGAACAGGAAGCCGTAGCTAGAGACGTTAATGAACAGTATAGAGCCCTTAAGAACAACCTCTTGAGAGTTACCGATGCAATATGTGGTTGGACAAGAGGCCCACCAAGACATAAAGTAACTTGGTGGTGGGATGAGGGTGTAGAAGCTGCAGTTGAGGAGAAAAGAAGGCTTTTCCAGGAATGGAAGAATGGTGGTAACAGGGAGGAGTACTTGGCTTCCAAGCGCAGGGCTAGAAGAGAGGTATACAGGGCGAAGTCTGAGTCACAGAGACTTTTACTTGATAATCTAAATCATGGAGAAACGAAAAATATGATTTTTAGGGTGGCAAATCAGGTGAAGAGGGATAATCGGGACATTGTAGGTGAGCAGTGTGTGAAGAATGATGATGGAGGGGTAGTGGTGAACAGTGGGGATATTAAAGATGCATGGAGAGAGCATTATAGCCGATTGTTGAATGAGGAGTTTGATTGGGATGGAGAAGGTTTGGAGCTTGCTGATCCAGTGTTTGGCCCTTGGCCTTTGATTGACGCTGCTACTGTGAGTCAGGCAATAGGCAGGATGCGGGTGGGGAAGGCGGCAGGTGTGTCTGGGTTGACTGCCGAAATGTTGAAGGACTCAGGAGATGCTGGGGTGAGGTTAGTCAATGACCTGATAAATAGGATTATGTATGAGTGTGTTGTCCCAGATGATTGGCTGAGGAGTGTAATTGTAAATGTGTACAAAGGAAAGGGTGATGCCCTGGAAAGGGGAAATTACAGAGGTATAAAGCTCTTAGATCAGATAATGAAAGTAATGGAGAGAGTTCTAGAAGGTATGATTAGAGAAAGAGTGAATATCGATGAGATGCAGTTTGGGTTTATGCCAGGCAGGGGGACCACTGATGCCATATTCATTGTTCAACAGCTTCAGGAAAAATATATTGGCAAGAAAAGAGAATTGTATTTTGTTTTTGTTGATTTGGAAAAGGCCTTTGACAAAGTCCCTTGAGAGGTGGTGAAGTGGGCAATGAGAAAGCTAGGGTTGGAAGAATGGCTGGTTAGGGTGGTTATGGCCATGTTCATGGGTGCTCGCACACAGGTAAGAGTGAACGGAACTTTGAGTGATGAGTTTTCTGTGAATGTTGGTGTGCATCAGGGGTCAGTTTTGAGTCCCTTGTTGTTTATCATGGTGCTTGAAGCCCTCTCATGTGACTTCAGAGATGGACTCCCATGGGAGATGTTGTATGCTGATGATTTGGTGTTGACTGTGGAGAATGAAAGGGAGGCGGAGGAAAGATTTAAGAAGTGGAGAGATGGTATGGGGTACAATGGCTTAAGGGTGAATGCAGATAAAACAAAAGTGATGATATCTAGGGTTGGTGGCGGTACAATCAGAGGAGAGGGAGAGTGGCCATGTGCAGTTTGCCACAAGGGTGTGGGAAGTAATTCCATCTTGTGTAGTGTTTGTGACAAGTGGGTGCACAAGAGATGTAGTGGTATTAGAGGCAGACTGCGAGATGATGCTGATTTCGTGTCGGGGAGAGCAGGTGGAGATTGTTAGGCGTGAGAGGGTTGAACTTGCAGGTGAGTCTCTTGAGTGTGTGGAGGAGTTTCGTTATTTGGGAGACATGTTATGTGCCGGAGGTGGGGCTGGAGTTAGCTCGGTTGCTAGGGTGAGAAGTGGTTGGAAGAAGTTCAGGGAGCTGTTGCCTCTCCTGACATTGAGAGGATTCTCCTTACGTGCTAAGGGGTCTTTGTATGCAGCATGTGTTAGGAGTGTGATGCTGTTTGGCGGTGAGACCTGGGCAGTAAAGGAAGAGGATATTCGAAGGTTTAAACGTACAGAAATGACAATGATTAGGTGGATGTGCAGTGTGTCCCTGTGTGCAAGGCCTGGGGGGGCTTGGTTTACGATGGAAGAGTTGAGAGGTAGGATGGGACTGGAGTGTATTGGTGTTGTGATGAGGAGATGTAGGCTGAGGTGGTTTGGACATGTGGAGAGGATGGGGGATGATAATTGGGTACAGAGGGTGAGAGGTGTTAATATTGGGGGAGGGGTTGGGAGGGGTAGACCGAGAAAGACATGGGACGAGGTCATTAAGTGTGACTTAAGGGTTAAGGGACTGAACAGGGAGGCTGCCAGGGATCGAGCAGAGTGGAGAGCCACCATTAGGTGACCAAGGCCAACACATGCAAGAATGTTGGAGCCTTCAAAAACGAAACGAAACGAAACGAATGTTGGATTGAAACAGGGATGTGGCATGTCTCCATAGCTGTTCAGTCTGTATATGGATGCGGTTATAAAAGTGATACTGTACAAAGTAGGGCAGTGGATGTTGGAGGAGCTTTAATGAGAGAGTGGAACATTTAGAACTCCTGTACTGTTGTTTGCAGATGATACTGTATTGTTATGTGAAGATGAAGGGGAGCTTCAAGGATTGGTGAATGAGTTTGGAAAAGTGTGTAAGAAACAGAAATTAAAGGTGAATGTAGGGAAAAGTAAAGTTATGGTCTTCAAGAGAAATGAAGTCGCTGGATGTACAGTGATGCTGGATGATGGGGAAATGGAAAATATATGTGCATTTAAGTACAGTACTTGGGTAGTGTGATGAGTAAGGATAGAAGTTCGGATGGTGAAGTGACTGAAAGGGTACAACAAGGGAGAAAGGTTGCTGGTTCTTTGAAAGGAGTGATAAGAAACTGGGATGTGAGCATGGACTTTAAAAAGTCACTGTATGACAGTACTGTATTGTGATACAGACTGTAACATATGTAAGTGAAGTTTGGACTTTGCTGGAAGGACACTCACTAGTCAAGAGTGAGAGCAGTGGAAGGGAGTTATTTGAGAAGAGCATGTAAAGTTACATGGAAAAACAGAGTGACAAATGAAGAAGTTAAGGAGCTTTGTGGTGTGGATGTGACAGAAAGCATTAGAAGTAATACACTGGGGTGGTCTGGCCAAATGGAAAGGAAGAGAGTGAGAGACTAATGACAAGAGCATAGGCTATGTGAGTGAGATGGAGTGGGAGAGAGGGAGGGGAAGGCTAAGGATGAGATGGAAGGATGAAGTGGAGAGGTATATGAGAGAGGGGGGTGTGAGCTGGGAGCAGGACAATGAAATGGAGGGGGACCAGGCGACATGGGTGTGATTTGTTTGTGGCCACCCCTTACAGGATTAAGGCATCTGGCAATAGATAAACAGATTTTTTTTTTTCTGTGATACGAACTCTAATGTAGGGAAATAATGCTTGGACCTTGTTGGAAGGACACAGGTCAAGATTGAGTGGAGTGGAAATGAGTTACCTAAGAGGAGCACGTGGAGTTGTATACCATACATGGAAAAACCAACAAATGAGGAAGTGAAGGAGTGTTGTGGCGTGGAAGTGGATGTGATAAAAAGCATTAGGAGAAATACACTGAGGTGGTTTGGCCATGTGGAAAGGATGGGAAGCAAGCGACTAATGAAGACAGTGTGAGTGAGGTAGGGGGGTGGAGGGAGGGGGAGATCAGGGATGAGATGGAGAGATGGAGTGGAGAGGTATATGAGAGAGGGGGATGTGAGCTGGGGGGGAGGGCTGCAAAATGGCAGGGAACAGGGCAACATGGAGGCGATATGTTTGTGGCCACCCCTATAGGGGATTAAGGCATCTGGCTATAGATACAGAGTCCTGGAGTCCCTCTGTACAAAGGAAAAGGGGAAAAAGCAGGGGTATTTGCCTTCTCAGTGTAATAGGAAAAGTATATGGTAGGATACTTATTGACAGAGTTAGGGAAATTACTGAGGAATTAGTTGGAGAAGAACAAGGAGGTTTTAGGAAGGGAAGAGGTTGTGTAGACCAGATATTCATTCTTAGATCCTTAGTGGAAAAGTTTCTAGAGAAGGGCAAGAAGTTGTATGCAGCCTTCATGGATCTGGAGAAAGCATATGACAGGGTGGATAGACAAGGTTTGTGGAAGGTATTAAGAATATATGGAGTGGATGGGAAGTTGTTGAAGGCAGTGAAGAGTATGTATGAGGGTGCTAAGGCTGCAGTGCGTGTGGATGGCAAACTGAGTGAATCTTTCCATTTGAAGGTTGGACTGAAACAAGGACGTGTCATGTCTCCATGGTTGTTCAATCTGTATATGGATGGGGTTATAAAAGACATACAAGGTCGGGCAGTGGATGTTGGAGCGGCCCTAGTAAGAGAGGGCAGAGTTTGGAAACTCCCTGTACTGTTGTTTGCAGATGATACTGTGTTGTTGAGCGAAGACGAAGGGGAGCTGCAAGGCTTGGTAGATGAGTCTGGGAGAGTGTGTAAGAAACGGAATCTAAAGGTGAATGTACGGAAGAGTAAAGTGATGGTCTCTGAGAGAAGTGAAGCCAGTGAATGTACAGTGAGACTGGATGGAAAGGATGTGGAGAATGTGAGTGAATTTAAGTACTTGGGCAGTATGATGAGTAAGGATGGAAGTCTGGAGGGTGAAGTGCTCGAAAGGGTGCAGCAGGGAAGGAAGGTTGCTGGTTCGCTGAAAGCAGTGATAAGAAACAGAGAGGTGAGCATGGAAGTGAAAAAGCTGTTACATGACAGTACTGTGATACCAACGCTGACATATGGAAGTGAAGCTTGGACCCTGTTGGAAGGACAGAAGTCAAGAGTGAGAGCAGTGAAAATGAGTTATTTGAGAGGAGCATGTGGAGTCACATGGAGAGACAGACTAACAAATGAGGAAGTGAGTGAAGGAGTGTTGTGGTGTGGTTGAGGACGTGATGGTAAGCGTTAGGAGAAACACGTTAAGGTGGTTTGGGCATGTGGAGAGGATGGAGTGAAAGACTGACAAGGAGAGTGTATGTGAGTGAGGTGGAGGGGGCGAGAGGGAGGGGGAGGCCGAGGATGAGATGGAGGGATGGAGTGGAGAGGTATATGAGAGAGGGGGGTGTGAGTTGGGAGCATGGTAGTGAAATGGCAGGGGACAGAGTGACATGGAGGCGATTTGTTTGTGGCCACCCCGTGCGGGATTAAGGCGTCTGGCAATAGATAGATAGATAGATAATTACCTCCATCAGTGAAGCTGGAGAAGGTTATGTATTCATCTATGTTTGTCTCCAGATGATATCTCCAAAAGTTTTCAATGAATTTTGATGAAATTTTGTGGAAGAGTGGGCCATGGGGCAAGGAAGGAGTGATTAAATTTTGGGGTGGATCTGGATCCCGTCTCCTGGGGTCCAGATCTGGATCCTATCTCCACAGATCCGGAACTGGATCCTTGTTAATGGCAAATGCATTGGTGTAGATATACACTCAGTGAATGCTTTGTAGTTATCACTGTAATAACTTTAATATGTTGCAGAAAGGCATAATTTTGAAGATGTCAATTATAATGTAGTGCCATAATTTTAAGTATAATATAGTTAATATAAGTGTAATATAAGTTAGTACAGTATAAGTATAATGTAAGTGTAATATAAATGTAATTTAAGTTAGTTTTAATGTGGTGTAAGTGTAGTTCTGGACCCTGTTTAACTGATGCAATGTATGGGAAGTGGACCTTGTAATTCATTTTTTTGGCTTGATCTTAGTTAAAGTGTAGCAGGAGAGTAATATTATTAACATGTAAGACCGTGTGGAGCGAGGTGGATGCGCAAATTCATGTTCTGTTTTTGATAAAGAGGCAAAGAATGTTAATTCGAGGATATAATTTGCGATAAGTTGTATTTGCACTTTGAATTCAGAATTTTGTAGTTGGGTTTGTTATTATCATCTCGTTGTACTAAATAATAATGTCTATGAGCTTAGGTAAAGTCTGATATTGGTTGTAGTCATTCATAGCCGCGAAATTTATTTATTTTTCACTGTCGCCAGATCACGTAGTCCAGACAAACGTGACACAAAGGAATAATTAAGTGAACGCGTGAGTTTAGGCTTCGGTTAAAAACTGTTAGACCCATGTTACTGCCACAAAATTTGAATCATCATAAGTCATTTTGTCTAAGTGGGTTAGAGCGCTCCAATCTGGCCGTAGGGTCGGAGGATCGAATCCACCCAAGGGTCATTGGTAGACATCAGGAAGGGCATCCGGTCATAAAATGCTACACGCTCCAATCCAAAAAGGCCGACGCATGCAAGCATGTTTCAGCCTTCAAAAACGAAAACGACAACGACGACGAGAGGAAAGAGAAAATTCCTTGTTACAAGTTCCTTGATGACTGTATAGTAAGTAAATTGTAGAGTAATAAGTCGAAGCCAGATCTGTTGTTGAGATCATCGCGAAAACGCCGGAGCGTCCTTGTCGCAGGCCCTCACTTCGAGCTGATAATTCACTGAGAGAGGATGAATCCACAGGTCGGTCTAGAGTTTATTCCTTGTTTCCCCCCTTATGTCTCAATAATTAGTCTTCTATCTATCTATATATATATATAAAGTAAGTTGACTGATAATATTCCCCAATTCCTTTATGTAACATCGAGCTGATAATTCACTGAGAGAGGAAGAATCCACTGATTGTCGGTGTGGCGTCGAGAAGTCTGGTTGCCGCCTACGAAAAGCCTCGTAGTGCTAATTGCCAAAGCCCTTACACAGTTCCACTTAATTCATTTCTTATGCATAGTTGTCGTTTATGTATTCATATGGTCCACTTAGTGAAGCCTTTTCTCCTAAAGTGAAGTATTCTAGATAAAAGCGAGTGTGCTTTGTAGTGTCGGGTTTCCTCACATACAGGGTATTGCAAGCGCTATGAACTTTATATACTGAATCATTCTTGTGCAACCGGTCATATACATAGACATGTCATATTGTGTAGACCCATGGAAATTAGGGGTGAATTTACTAAATCTAGAGTAATCCTTGGTGACAAGTTGTGAGCCTGGAAAAAAAATCTACGAGTCCATTTGAGACCGTGGTTTATGCAAGTCACGCCAGAGTTTGTAATATTCTTTTTCTCTTTACTTGTGTACCTCGTGTTGGGTTAAGAGGTCGAGTTATGTGTATTCTTAATGTATGTATTATATGTATCGGGTGAGTAATTCATCTTTGTGCAGTATTATCAACATCTTGTTGAGTGTAAAAGCCCAAGGATCTTCAGTGGTGGTGTTCTCTCTATTAATTAGTTTTGTACCGTGATATGTGAGTCAGCTTGATTTATTCTCTGTGGAGGAGAGAGTATTATTTTTAACCAGTTATTCTGGAGGAATCAGAGACTGAAGTATAACTGTGTACCAGTCGCTTTTTGTTCGAAGGATCATTTTATTTTATGTATATTAAGGGTAGTAAATCTTAGTTAATTAAATTTTCTTATGTGTTTGGTCTAAATTCCTCTGGGAAGTTTAATTGTGAGATCGAGTGGCCCGCAAGGTATGTTACTATCTATAGAATTCACGCACTCATATTTTCTCACGCTACCCTGATTACTGTTCCTAGGCCTCAGTGTCCCATCTTTCACCGAACGGGACTAATAACTTCTTTCCTGGCAATCGCTGGGTGGTGGCAGCCTACCAAATTAATTCTACTTCTACCTGTTGGTATTTCTTCCTAGTGGTAATCAATTTACGAGGCCTTCTTTAAAATTCTAGGTTTTCTTCCTCAGTTAGTATTCAGTAATCAGTAAATATTAAATAAATTCGTACAGTCAAAAGTTCTAACCGTTACACTGGTGTTAATGCGGTGAGATAGATAAATCTTCTTATTTAAGAGGGCATTGCAAAAATTTGCGCCCTTACACTGCTGGTCAAACCGGTGGGATATTTTAAATGGCTATGCGTGCCTAAAATATTCTGGCACGACACTGGTGACAACTGGTGGGATATAGTTAAATTTCTATAGTGCAAAATATTCCGGCACGACACTGGTGTCACATCGGTGGAATTTAGAGAGATTTAGACAGATTAGATAAATTAACCACATTTTAAGGGAACCTAAAATTCTCTCTATCTATCTATCTATTGCCAGACACCATAATCCCGTAAGGGGTGGCCATTTGACTTTGAGTTATTTTTTTTTATGGGGAGGGGCACTAACCCTCCACCAACCCACTTGTTGACACGTAGGGAGCACGTATGGTTTGGTTATATGGTTACCACCCAGCGTTGTAAATGGTTTCTTGGCTTACAGGAAACCATTTGGCTTGTCACTCAATGTAATGCCACCTGTAAAGGAAAGAAAAGCAGTAAGAAGTGACAGGAAATATAGGAGAAATAGGAAGAAAGGAGGGCAGGCACAGAAAAAGAATGATAAAGGCTAAGGAAGAAGTAGGCAGCACTACATCAAGTGAGTGGATGATGGTCGCCATCCTTACAATAAAACCATCAGTTTTACATCCAAACTGTGGCAAGGAGCCAGCCACCAAGTGGGACTATTAGGTTGATTCTGCTCCAAAGTCAACTTGTCATTAATTGTTTATGCCAACCAACCTAACCTAAGAATCTAACCTAATTCAACCAAACCTAATTAACCTAACTAATCTGAACAATTTGGGGAAGAATGAGTGGTAATTCTGGTCAAGGTTATTCTGGTTTTATTTGTAACCTAATCTACCATTACTCAACTAAGTTTACCAAATTAAAGTAGCCTAACTACCTGATCAAATCTAACTACTGTACCCTAGAAGATAACTTACGGTAACCTAAAATAACTAAACTAACCTAACTGGCCTAAGTGAAGGGTGTGCAATAATACCAAATGTTGTGTGTCAGAATCAATCCATTGCCTACTGTAGGGCACCACTACCGATAACAAACTCGATGCTCTTGAATAACACATTACCGATATTTTTTTCAAAATTGGAGTATCATGAATGAATGTCTTTAGTAAAAAAATACTTCCACAGAATCTGGGTGTCATATATGAATTTACCGTTATGAAAAGTAATCCCAGTCATAAAGCTTTCACTATTTGTTAATGGGTACTCTTCTCCAGTTTGTCTAAATAAATAAATACCAGTAATAAAAAAAAGCTGGCAAAATACTATCTGGTCATGGCACAAACTTACCAAAGTTTCCCTTCTCTTTCTCATCTTGGCAGTCTCCGCCCACTTCCTCAGTCTTCTCTGATAACCAGCTCATTACTCTGACTTGAATGTTATACCTAAGCTAATAAATATCGAATGGGGAAAGGCTTTACGAAGCAAAACGCTGGTTCCGCTACTATACAGTACATTCCACATTAACGTACTCCACGGTCTAATCTTTGTTCACGAAAACGCGAATTGTCAATGACTTTAAAGAGTAGTGTTACACTTATGAATGGTAGAAACAATATCACCCATAGTGCTTTTGGGTTAGCCTTGTAATATGAAGTATACGAAAAAAATATATTATGCTTCATCAAAGTATCCTTGAATTATGAAGAGAAACATTACCGGTACACATCTAAGCACTCAAATTACTCAAGTTAAATTAGGGTATGTCTAATTTCTTTTTCTGTAGAGTTACTTCTGGACAGGAAAAATAATAATGGGTCCGGTTTGTGGAAGGCATCATTATCATTATGATCTCTGCAGCTGCTGTTGCAGTTTTCGTTCATTCGAATGCACACGAAATATCGACTTAATTAATGATGAAAGACAGATGCACTGCTGTTTCATTTTAGAAAATATAAAGTCACTCTGAAATCACGATATTTTTATATAAACCTATTTCAGTTTCTACAGGTCAGTTTATGGGTTAACTCATGGAGGTATAATAGCGAGGCGCCGAGGAGTTGGCATGAGGTCACATGACTTAAAGCCAGCGCGCTGCAATCCCCCGTGCCCCGTTGACTCAAAACAAACGTCAGTTGAGAGTGTAATTCTTCATTAGTTTTTGTGTAACAACTCAACATACCTGCTTGTTCTGCTTTTGGGTGTACGCAGAGGGATCGACAGGACTCTGTAACATTCCGTAGGTAAAACTACTAGGTTAAATAAGGAATTGGTGTCTTAGAAATTGCCATAAAACTGTGTCACGTTGGGTACTTTTCCACGCATTTTCTTTGATCATTTATGGTCTAGTGATTGGATGCTGATGTTTTTTAAGACTCTGGCAACCTCCAATAATCCACATTCAGTTTGGACACCGGCACTGATACTAAATATTCCAAAATTCGGGGGGGAAAGTAAAGAATACCGGCAGTGTCTCTTCGTTGTGGCCGGTCGGCCGATAAGTAGGTTTGGCTTAGGATATACTGCTGTCTCAAACACCTAACCAAACTCACATACCCTCTCCCAAATTGGCCTTTACAACCTAAGCAACGTAGCCAAACCTAACCTAATCACCTAGCTCAGATTAACGTAACTTAACCTAACCCACCTAGCCCAGCCTGGCCTAGCTTATCTTAACCAGGCACTAAATTAACCCATCTAACTTTACTTACCTCAGGCCAGCTTAACCCAGCTCATCCTAACCTAACCTTACCTAACCCAGTTCACCTAATCTAATCCACTCTGGGCCTGAGCTATTTAACCAGCTCATCCACTTGATTTAAAAGGTATGTACAGTAATGTCTAATAATGACCAATTTTTTCATACTGTAAGAGTTCTTACATGTCAGCCATTGGTGTAATACAGTATAGACAAAAATTCCAACAGGTAACTAGAGGTATAAACTAGACATACCATGTGTCCCTGTAATATTTGTTAAAAGGAATGTAATCTCTAACCACTCAATGGCCAACTTTTTCATACTATAAGAGCTATTTTATATCAGTCATTGGTTCTTTATAGACAAAATAACTAACAAAGGTTTCTGTCTTGGCTATCCTTTATCAGTGGTATCCCAGGGGTAAGAACTACACATTTTCTCAAGACAGTGGGGTGACTGGTTTGTTTTTCTGTAATCTTGATCATTAACAAAGAATGCCAGTGTCTCTATTTGTAATTTGTATATCAACATTTCAAAGAAATTTTGTGTATTTTGAACTCCAGAAAGCAATAAAATGCCATAAATCGCCTTGAGAAACTGAATGTTTCAAGTCAATCCCTCTCCATCGCAGATGAAAACCTAAATTATTAAATAATACTGCCATTTGTGACTGATTCATATTTCTATAGTCACTGCAGTATAATGTGATGTCAAAACAACATGCTGTTAATGTTTCCTATAAGGAATATTAATGATTATCTTTGGAGTGAACAAATCAAGAATTTTACATTTTCTAAGTATGGTGTGGTGCCTGGTGGGTTTTTCAGGGATCTGTATCCTTGACAAAGAATGTCTTTATATATGCCGTGCATATCATATAATATTTCTCCAATTTTTTGTATGTAGTGAAAAACAGAAAGCAATTAAACGTAATAAGTTGCCTTGCTAAACCACAATGTTTTGAGTCAATCTCTCCCCCCCCCCCCGGGCCAGTAAGCCCTTCCCACCGGCTTCACTCGCGTGGATAGAGGAAGACCAGCATGCCGCCTCCTCTCTATTATACCTCCATGGGTTAACTATCCCGCCATTGGCAAAAAATCCCCAAATTGAAAGCTGATTTCCCCATTGGTACCCCGAATTCCCTAAATATGGGGATAATACCCCATGGTTGGCAACACTGCTAGGGCAAGGCAAGGCAGGGACAATTCGTCAGGAGTCAGGACGATGCCCCGTCAGGACTATTCACTGTCTGGACGATTTCCCATCAGGACTATTCACCATCCGGACGATTCCCTGTCATATATTTTGTTATATGACCTGTTCAAGGTTTATGTGTGGTTCTTTTCTAGACCAGGTCTAGTGCACACAACTAGAAGAACAGAGCACAAAAACTCTGGTCAACCAACCTTACCTTACACATATATTACCTTAAATTCATATAACACTGAATACAGTGTGAATACAGTATTGACATAATACACCATACAGGTTTCAGTCACTATCAGGACAGGACTCCGACTGGGGCTACTGAAGTCTCGGGCTGCTTATAGGTCTCAGCCAGGTGGCCGGTGTCTCCCACTCTGGGAGACAGGTCGCCGTCCAATGGGACTGTGGAGGTCACGCCCCGGGGTCCTGGGGATGCCCCTGGGAGTCCGAGGGCTGCAGTCTCTCTTGGACTGGGTTGTCATCATGTGCTGCCTGCGGCATCCCTTCCTCTGGAAGTCTGACAGTGCGTGGTATCGTCGGGGTGCTGGCTGCAAGGCACAAATCCCCGGGCTCAAGACGGGGCCTCGCCAGACCTTCCAGGTGCAACTCCTCCTGGGAACTGCCTGTGGGGAGAGAGAGAGAGAGAGGTGTCCCGCTCGGCCTCTGGAGTGGTGAGGCAAACAAGGTATGTCCTCCATGGGGGAAGTCACAGGGGTAGGGGACGAGGGACGGATGGTGGCTGTTCCTTCCCTGGCACGGGCAATGGCCATCGCTAAGGTTCCTCTAGCCCCTGGGACAGCAGGTGCAGAGCGGCCGGTGGCCGTCTCCTTCCTGCCAGTGCGGCTGATGGCCATCACCTTGGTCCCAGCGGAGGCTCCTCCTTGTGGGGTGTCACAGGGGATAGGGGATGAGGGATGGGCAGTGGCCGTTCCCTCTCTGGCATGGACAGTGGCCATTGCCGAGGTCCCTAGGACAGTAGGTACAGAGCAGGTGGTGGCCGTCTCCTTCCTGCCGGTGAGGCTGTTGGCCATCACCAAGGTCCTGTTCCCCGAGAGGACTGCACACAAAGTGTGGCTGGTAATCGTCACCGAGGTCCTGTTCCCCAGAGGGACTGCAGGCAAAGAGCAGACAGTGGTCATCTCTTGCCTACCGGTTCGGCTGGTGGCCGTCACTGAGGTCCTGCTCCCAGGAGTGACCGCAGACAAAGAGCAGTCAGTGGCCGTCACTGAGGTCCTGCTCCCAGGAGTGACCGTAGACAAAGAGCGGTCAGTGGCCGTCTCTTCCCAAGTGCAGCTGGTGGCCGTTACTTGGTTCTGCGGAGGGAGGGATGCAGCTACAGAGTGGTTGGTGGCCGTCTCTTTCCTGATGCAGGCGGTGGCCATCACCTCGGTGCTGTCTGGAGCTGTAGTACAAGCCCTACCCCAAACCTGGCGAACGCTAGTCTGGCTGAAGAGTAAGCTGCCAGGGCTGCGAGGTTGGAGTTGGCTCGGCTGAGGGTAAGAGGAGCGCAAGGTAGTGGAGGACGTATGCTTATCTGGCCCTGGTCCTCTATGCACCTCCCGGTGGTCTCCTTCTGGGGTGGGTGTTGCATCCCTGTTGCCCCTCCGTGGGGTCGGTGTTGCACCACCCCTCCCGTGGTGTTCCGTTGGAGTGGGTATTTCACCACCGACTTGGGGGGAAAAGTCACATCCCCATGGCTGGAGGTAGTTGGTGTCCATGGTGGTGGGTTGGTGTGCGGTGATGGAGAAGGGCAATCCAGTGGGGGTGGCTATGTCTGGTTCCTGGTGGTGTGTGTAGGTGATGTAGAGGGTGGAGGTCTGTTGTGTCTCCCAAAGGAGGCAGAGGAGGTGGAGTGTCCCATGGATGCACCGTTTCTTGCCATGGGCTGGGGCCCAGGTGACACGGCGTATCTTCATGTCTGGTGGTGGTAGGTGGCCGGTGTCTCCTGGTTGAATACTGGCGACAGGTGAGGTGGTCTGGCTTTTATTCGGTCGCCGAGGGTAGGTACAGATCTTCTCCCTGGGGAATTGGAGTGGTGGAAGCTTCCCCTGGGCTTGGTGTATTCTTAGTGTTATGGGGGATGTGTTGGGCATTTGGGGGTCAGGGGTAGGTTGTCTTGGTGGTGTGGGTGATATTGGGGGTGTGGGTGAGAGTGTGGTTGTGTATCTGGGCAGTGGGCGTGAGAGGTGGCCGGATCTGGTTGTGGTTGTGGCGAGGATGGGTGTGGGTGGTGAAGGGGGAGTGTCGCCAAGTGGTGTGGTGGCTGTTTGTTGGTGGTTGAGGTGATGGGGTCCAGGCATTTGGTGGCGGGGTGGCGAGGGTGGTGGTCGGGAAATGGGTGTGTGGTCTGGGGCAGGCTGTGGGCATGGAGAGAGGGGGAGAGGATGGTGTGGGTGTAGAGGTGGTGGCAGGTGGTGTGTGGTGCTGGAGACACTGGCGATGTGGCCAGGGGTGGCTGGTCTCTCAGTGATGGTGTGGAGGCATGACCCGAGGTGTGAGGTGAGGTCGTCGGGGGGGGGGGGAGGAACGGGGAGAGGGTGAGGTGAGGGAGTTGACTGGGGAGGAGGAAGTGGGTGTGGATCCTGAGGAGGAGGAGGGTGTGACATAGCAGTAGTATGAGTCAGATGGGGAGTCTGGAGCGGTGATTGGTGGTGGAGTGGTGTGGCAGGCGGGGGTATGAGTGTGGTGTCGTTGGGAGATGTCGGTTGGGAATGGGCGATTGTGACGGTTTCGGTAAGTGCATGGGGTGTTATGGTAGTTGACGGTGACTTGCTAGGGGTTGGGGATGTGAGTGATGGTGTAGGGTCCCATGAACCGTGGCGAGAATTTTTGGGAGTTGGTAGTTTAGCCCTGACTACTGAGTCCCCTGGTTTCTAGGGGTTGGATGGGGGAATGTGTGGTTGCAGGTCCTGATGTTTTTGCAATTGGTGTAGTTGTCTCTTGTGGTGAAGGGGGTCGGATGTAGTGGACGTGGAGGGGGACTGGAGGTGCTGTCGTAAGGGTAGAAGGAAGGGGATTTCTCCAAATACCCGTTTGTAGGAAGAGATGCCGTCGTCCTTGGGGAGGGAATTCATCCCCCACTGCACAATCTCAATGTGTACCGGCCAGTCTGTTTTCAGTTTCTTCTGTTCAAGCCCGCACCTGGTTGAGAAGAGTTCGGTGGCTCCTCTCACATATCCCGTTCCATTGGGGCCACTAGGGAGAGGAGTGAGAGATTTGGTAGCCAAAGATGGTGGTGAGTTTTTGCCATATTTTACTGGTGAACTCTAGTGTGGGGCTTGAGGAATACCAAAGTATGGGAAGACGTGGCGGACGAGGGTGTCAGCCACGGCTATGGTGTGGTGTTCCTTGGCCGGACAGGCGATGAGGAATTTCGAGTACGTATCCACAAAGGTGATGATATACTTGTAGCCGGCTTTAGGTGGTAGGGAGCCTATCACATCTACGGACAGCAGTTGCCTTGGTTTGTGGGCGGTGATGCTTCCCTACAGGCCAGGTGTGTGGGTGATGTCTTTGGCCAACGTGCAGGCCCTGCAGGCCTGGGTACAGTAACTTGTTTGGCCAGGTTGGAGGGGCCAGGCGTCCAATAGGTATCGTTGAACACTTGTAACAGTTTCTTCGCGCCGAGATGAATGCCCTTGTCTGAGTGCAGGTGGGTCATTGCATCGAGGGCGGTTTAACCCCTTAACTGCAGGGTTGTCGGAGGCGCGCCGTGCCCATCCTGTGGGGCAAATCTGCGCTCCGACTGACTTTTTAAAAATATTTGCCAAAAATCAGTGTCCTAGAATATTAGTAATCCCTCCACTATCCGACATAATAGAGCCAAAGGCATGTCCAGACATTGGTCTTGTCCGAATATTGGGCCTGAAGCTCCAGCACCGGTCATTCATGACCCTAACCTAATCTAACCTAAATCAGAAAACTACCTTCCTACCTCCCTACCGGACATGTATAGCACTTATTTAGGTCCCTTTTCACATAAATAATGCACACAAAGCTTGAATTAATTGAATTTTAACCAAAAAATGATGATTTAGAGGTGAGTAAGGCATAGGTGCTCAGAACTTGCCAGCATAGTATAAGTATCGGACATGGAAATAATCTTTTCTCACATTTTATGCACTAAATTATTGGATACAAAGCTTTAAATACAGTAAATGATGTAAATTGTTACCAGAAAAATGGTTAGGTTAGGTTAGGTTATGACCGGACATGAAATTCACTGGCATTCACCTTTTTCACAGCTAGTGCACTAAAATAATTAACACAAAGCATGAATTAATTTTTTAGTGGTAGGTGGTGGCGACCATCATCCACTCACTTGATGTAGTGCTGCCTACTTCTTCCTTACCCTTTATTATTATTTTTCTGTGCCTGCCCTCCTCTCTTCCTGTTTCTCCCATCTTTCCTGTCACTTCTTATTGCTTTTCTTTCCTTTACTGGTGGCTTTACATTGAGTGACAAGCCAAAGAGTTTCCTGTAAGCCAAGAAACCATTTACAACGCTGGGTGGTAACCATATAACCAAACCATACGTGCTCCCTACGTATCAACAAGTGGGTTGGTGGAGGGTTAGTGCCCCTCCCCATAAAACAAATAACTCAAAGTCAAATGGCCACCCCTTACGGGATTATGGCGTCAGGCAATAGATAGATAGATAGATGAATTAATTTAAATTTTACCCAAAGAGAATGAATTTGAGGTAAGTTAGGCTCAGCTGTTCACTGAGTTGGCA
>JAGKTI010014721.1:0-12505 GCA_018397915.1 Birgus latro | reverse complement strand
AATTTCATGTCCGGTCCTAACCTAACCTAACCTAACATTGTGTTAATCATAATTTCCTGCTTTTAATTTAATTCTTTCATGCATGGTTATTAAGTGCACCAGCTATGAAAAAGGTGGAAGCAGTGAATTTCATGTCCGGTCATAACCTAACCTAACCTAACCTAACCTAACCAAACCTAACCTAACTTAACCTAACTTAACCATTTTTCTGGTAGCAGTTAACATCATTTACTGTATTTGATGCTTTGTATCCAATGATTTAATGCATAAAATGTGAGAAAAGATGATTTCCATGTCCGATACTTACTTCTTCTATGCTGGCAAGTTCTGAGCTCCTATGACTCACTCACCCCTAAATCATCATTTTTTGGTTAAAATTCAATAAATTCATGCCACATGTGCATTATTTATGTGAAAAGGGACCTAAATAAGTGCTATACATGTCCACTATGGAGGTAGGAAGGTAGTTTTCTGATTTAGGTTAGGTTAGGGTCATGAAAAACCAGTGCTGGAGCTTCAGGACCAATATCCGGACAAAACCAATATCCGGACATGCCTTTGGCTCTATTACAATGGATATTTGAGGGATTACTGTATATATGTATATATACAGTAAGGTCCCGGGTTACGTTAGAGTTCCGTTCCTGAGACATGATGTAAGCCGATTTTGAACGTAAGTCGAGTTTTACAGATTTTTCAACCATACATCGCATACTGTACATGTAATAATCTTATAACAGGTTTGTATAAGAAACACAGTCTTTTGAACTGATGATATTTATTGAATGAAATATAAGTTGTACTTGCTACGAGTCTTCGTCACAGTAGCTCACTCGCTGCAGTAACGGCACTTCTCATCGTCATGGCAACCGAGTTTTGCCGCACCTGCCTCACCCACAACTGAGTCATGCTGCCGCTCCCTCACTTTCCCGTCCTTACACACGTGCACACTGCCAACACACATTTTATTCCTAAATTCAAACACTTTTCATACTTCATCATACAATGAAGTTTACCGTAAAATACTGCCGTAAAATATGAAATACGAACATCATTACCAGCACGATAATGTAAGCATTTCTAACATCAATTTTGATGGCTTTTTTTTCCTCACTCGGTCACTGATGCTTTTTCTCCTTTCTCATTACATCCTAGATACTCCTCACTGGAGAAAGTTATCCAAGTTTAGCAGAGGTATATTTGCATAAGTCTCGTGAGTAAATCAGGCAGTTAAATCCCCTAACTCACCTACAATCACCTCTCATATACTAGCTAGTTCCCTAAGATTTGGCCAAATCAATAAGGTCACTTAGCTATATATTGAGTCGAACAACAAGATGACGACGGGCGTGCTGTTTCAGTCTTTCCTGGGCAATCAGGCGTCCTTGGGGTGTATGTACAAGGAGCGTAGCTACTGATGGAGTGAAATCTGCTCAAGGAGTGAGCAATATGGCGGGCTTCTTGTCCCTCATAGGATAGAAGAGTTGCCAACTATTGCTTAATTACAAGTCGTAAAATATACAAGGTGAATCTAACGTAATCTAATCTTAGTTTTAATTAAACTAAACAAGATATTCCCCCTTTTCTACAGATAGATATACTGTATATATATTAAAACTGGCCTCGCGTTTGATCGTGGGCTTTTTCATCTTTACCACGTCATTCATGCAGGCGCAGTTTAGGTCAATGGAAAATTCCCTAGTTTTACATGTATGTACATAGTTGTCTACCAATGTTAAACGCAGTAGCATTTAATTTATTAATAATAAGAATTAACAGAACGTAATCTCTGGGTTTTTAAACCTCTCAAGTACGTTTTCCTCTGCCCTTTAACGATCGACAACTAAAAGTAAATAGCACAACAGCTTGGGGGGAAAATATTTCCCACAGTTTTGGGGCCGGGCGAAAAATGATACGCTGTATCATATAATATGTCCCTTTGCCCAAAGCTCTCTCCACAGATCTCTAGAGCCCTGTGCCGCGACCCTTCTAGGTCGCACATCTTGACCCAATTGTTCTCCACCATCCTCTGTTTCCAGGGGAGCTGTTAATTCTAGACGCACCAGTTTATCTATCGTTTTCATACTGAGATGTCCCCTACATTTAATTTTTACAAGTCTTAGCACCCCCTCTGAGTCTGGATGTGTGGAAATCACCTTAGCTAACGGCCACTGGGATCTTGGTTGTTCTGTTTTTACTAAGACCACATCTCCTATATTTATAACTGATTTGTTGCTGGCAGCCTGAGCCCCATAATATCTTTCTCTTAGGCTCAAGAGATATTCTTCACTCCAATGTCTATTCCAGATGTCCAATACCCTTTTAAGACGTTGGTATCCCTCGCCCAGATGTTGTCCTAGTTCATTAGTTCCAATTGTAGGATCATTTATTTCCTCCTGGATATCCACACAAGGTATTGGATGAAGTTTTGCCATGCAACATATGAGCAGGTGGCAGTGCTTCAATTCCAAGGCTAGTATCATCTAAATAGGTTAACGGTCTATTATTAATCCTAGCCTCAATTTCAGTTATCACCGTTCTCAGTTCCTCTCTGGTGATCTTAGTTCTGTGTAGAGTTTTCCTTAGGCAGTTCTTTACTATTCTAATCATTCTTTCTGTAAATCCATTTTGCCATGGTGCTTTTGGAGCAATGAACTGGCAGATACAATTTCGGATTCCCAGTGCTATCTTAACCTTTGGGTCATTCATTATGTTCAAAAGTAAAGGTGCTGTTCCAACGAAATTAGTTCCGTTGTCGCTTATTAATCTGGTAGGACAAGACCTTCTAGCAGCAAATCTTCTAAATACATTTAGGAATGTCTCTGAACTGAGATCTTCTGCCATTTCTAGATGGACTGCCCTCGTATAGGTGCAAGTAAACAAACATATATACACTTTATGGGGAGTTCCCTCACCTGTAACAGTTATAGCCCCTGTGTAATCAACTCCAGTTACCTTGAAGGGCCTACTAACATTTACCCTATCCTCTGGTAAAGCAGGTGGTCCTGGGTAGTCATATGGCCTTTGCTCATACCTCCTGCATATTATACAGCCTTTGAGATATTTCTTTACAACCGATCTACCCTTAGGGATCCAATACCTTTCGTGGACTCGGGCCAAGGTCTGTGGCACACCTCCATGAAGAGTCAAGTCATGGGCTTCCTTTACAATTAACTCTACAAAATAATCTTTCTTGGGTAGCAGTATAGGATGTCTAGTTTGGAGAGGTAAATCAGCCTTTATTATTCGGCCACGGCATCTAATCAAACCTTTTCCGTCTAAGAACAATCCTAAGTCTCGGATCAATTTGTTCTTATCAGTGCCTTGACATAAAAGGTTAAAAATCTCTCCATAATACTTCCTTTGTATCCTTCTCAACCAATATTCCATGGGATCAAACTTCTTAAATCCCACTTTCTTATTCAAAAATTTAACAACTAACCTAGTGGTGTTAATGAGTTGTTTTATAGATGAGAATCTGCTAATGTCAATTATTTCTGGCTCAGGTACTACTGGATCCAAGTTTACAACACTAACCTCAGCAAGACTATACAGTCTTTGCTCAGGCCAATCCTTAGTGAGTAACCATTTAGGACCTTTAAACCACAAGTCATCCTTGATCTGTTTCTTTACTGTGGAACCTCTTGAAAGTAAATCAGCTGGATTTTGTTTAGAGGATACATGCATAAACTTAAATTTAGAAGACAGGTTCTTCCCTTAATTGGTGGAACTCTGGCTTTGGACATAATAATTTTACTGTCATGTCCTGTTGCACAATAAGCAACTGCTCCATATGCCTTCTGAGAAGCATCACAAAAAATGTGTAAATGTGACTTCTCGTTACTGTTTATCATCCTGGGAATACGTATGTTTGATGATTTTTCAAATTCCTTCTGAATCTGTTCCCACTGTTCAGCATACGTTTCACCTAATTGTGTGTCCCAGTCTAACTTTTCTCGCCAAGCCTCTTGCACTAAACATTTTCCCCTAATAACTATAGGACTGACTAATCCTAATGGGTCAAATAACATGGAGACCTGACTTAACAGGGACCTCTTGGTGAAAGTAACATCAGAGAACTTAATCGGCTTTAAACTTATTTCATCAGCCTTTGTATCCCAGTTAAGACCCAACACATTTTGAGTTTCGGGAATGTCAGTATTTGGATAGTCCTTTTGTATTTTATTCCTCAAAAGCGGTGAATTTGTATTTCAGCTCTGTAGCAGCAAATTTGCCTTCCCACATTCGGAATTGGCTACTTCATAAGCCTTCAATACTTCCGTCTCTGTATCAGCAACACCTTGCAAATTATCCATATAAAAAGTCTGCCCTATTTCTGGGCATTTGGCCCTTTCAAAATGATGCTTCAGTGTGTTGCAAAGTAGGAAAGGACTAGCACAAGAGCCAAAGAGCACCGACCGGAAACAGTAGGTTTTCAATGGACTATCCTCATTTTGAGGGTCTTGAGGCCAGAGGAATTTTGTAAATTTCCTATCCTCCTCCCTCAATCCTATTCTGAGAAAAGCCTTACTAATGTCTGCTGTAAAAGCATAAGGTTTCTCTCTAAATCTTAGTAATACATTCCCTAACTTCTCTGTTAGTGTAGGTCCACAGTATAGGCAATCATTCAAGCTGGCTGACTCCTTGGATGCTTTACTACTACAATTGAAAACTATCCTTATGGGAGTTGTTACTGAATCTTTGCTTACAGCATGATGTGGTAGATAATGTCCCTCTTTATGGTTAACAGGGACTTCAATTTCTTCAATAAATTTATTCTTCATTTGATCCTTTATAATATTATCATATATGGTTAAATGTTCTGGATTGTTTCTCAACTTTCTTAGAAGAGAATTTAACTGAGCTTTAGCTTCTTGGAAATTTGTAGGTAATTCCAAATGGTTTAGTTTCCATGGTAATCCTACCCAATACTGTCCATACTTAAATTCCATAGACTGATTATACAAATCCAAAGTTATTTTATCTTCAGGGGTTGGATCTTCAGTGTGTATTCCTACACTGTCTAGGTCCCAAAGTTTGTGTACAGGTTCAGTTTTTTCATCTAACAAGTCATTTATCTGAGTAGGTTCTAATTCTGCACCTATTCTAGCTACCATCAATGACTGTGTGGGGGTAACAAAGACTGAATCTACTAATTTGGTATCTCCTTTGTCTTTCTTAGGAAAAGGCAACTGACCCATAATAAGGTTACCTCCTGGACTCTTGAACAACTGTACTTTATTCTTCTTAAAGGTCCTGTGTAAGAATCTTCCACAGTAATCTGATCCAATTATCATTTTTATGGGACCCACAGTATCTGATTTTACATTATGTTTTGCCAATCTTATCCCTGAGCTTTGCAAATTATCAGAGGTTTCCTTTAGTCCCTTTATATAAATACTGGTTTCCATCTTATCCAGTACAGCTGCTGTTATATGACATTTATATCTGCCAAGTTGTATTAAGGGTCTAACTAAATCAAAGGACTGTGCTTCTTTAGTAGTTAAGAACCCTGTAATGGCTAGATTTACCTTGCCGACAACAGGTAACTTTAATTTATCTACAATGTCTGCAGAAATGAAGGTTTTCTGTGCACCTGTATCAAAAAGAGTACATACTAATATGTTCCTTTTTTCACCCATTACCTTTACATCAGCAATTGAAACTGCAGCTGGAATCGTTACTGGAGTATTTGCTTCCGCAACTGTCATATTGACACTTGCAGTTTTAGGAACCTCATGTTTCATCATCCTTGGACACAAAGCACTATGATGATTGTCTTTTTTACATTTGAAACAAAGATTTAGTTTAATTTTACAGTCAGTGGAACCATGTTCGGTATTCATACAAATCATACAACATCCCAATTCCTGAAGTCTCCCTATTCTAGAAGCATAATCAGGATACTGTTGGCAAGCTGCACTGGAATGTTGTTCACCACAAAACACACAAACCTTCTTGTCCTTTACCATGAAAATTTTTACCTTCTTAATTTCATCAGCTTGTCTATCCCCTGTCTTTATTAATTTATCCCCGGACTTTAAAGAGCTAAGAAAAGAACCTATCTCTTCCTTAGGTACAGCCTTACCTATTCTTGGCTTGGCTTTCCCAGCCAGTTGGTTAGTGGTTCTTTTCCCTATTTCAGCCTTTGATTTATTTTCAACAGGCATTACTGTTCCTTGCAAGTGTTTACAGAGTTGCATCAAGCCTTTCTCAATCTCCTCACAGGAGAAATTATCCTTTTGGTACCTGCCATACAGAGCGTCCTTAGTTCTTGGTAGAAGTTTTAAGGACACAATTGTAGAAAGCACCCAGTCTGCTGCCTTAACATCTTCGTAAGTCCCTAAGGCCTTTAAATTACAACCTATCGCAATCCGAAAACTTTGCAAGGACTCAAAATCATGTTTAGGAATGGGTAATTCAATAAGAGCCTTTAATAATTGGGTAATGGCTTGCTCCTTATCTTCATAATTCTGCTTAAGGATAGCCAAAGCTGCCTCATAATTGCTTTCCTCCACAGGTAATTCCTTTATCAGTTTGTAAGGCGTCCCTTTGACCTGTCCTAACAGATATGCGAGCTTGCTCACATTAGGGAGATCTGTTCTGTTATGGACTAAGTATTTAAACTGATCCCAAAAGGATTTCCAATTCTGCTCCCCATCAAACTCTGGAAGCGAAATTTGTGGTAATGCAGCCTTACTTGCTTGTTCCACAGCTTTTGTTCCGTTGATAATACTGGCTAATTTAAATTCAACCAGCTTCACTAATGCTAGATATTCCTCCAATTTACCTTCAAATCTGGAGGTTTCTGCTTCCAAAAGATCTTTATCATCAATGTAAAACCACCTGAAAAGGGAAGAAGAGTAATAAAACATAACAGGAAAGACTGGAGAAATACAAAGAGAGGAAGGCTGACAGAAAAAGAAAGATAAAGGTGAAGGAAAAAGTGGGCAGCACTACATCAAGTGAGTGGATGATGGTCAAATTTAATAAATGTAATCATTATTTAGTGTGATGGTAGGTGGTGGTGGTGACCATCATCCATTCACTTGATGTGGTGCTGCCTATTTCTTCTTTCACCATCATCACTCATTTTCTGTGTCTGCCCTCTCTCTCCCTGTTTCTTCCATCTTTCCAGTCACTTTCTATTCATGTGGCTTTACACTGAGTGACAAGCCAAATGGTTTCTTGTCAGCCAGGAAACCACTTACAATGCTGAGTGGTAACCACATAACCAACCCATACATGTTCCATATGTATCAGCAAGTGGGTTGGTGAAGAGTCAGTGCCCTTCCCTGTAAAACAACTACCCCCTCCCCCATTTTTTTTTTTTTTTAACGTGTCTGACTCTGGGCAAAGGCTTCAGGGCCTATTTCTTGGGGGCAGTGACCTCTCCGAAGGTCCAGTAATCCTCCTACACCTCCACATGTCACCACTTCGGTGCTAACACCCACCATCAATATTGAATACATGCTAGGGCTGTCTCATACAGGATTGGTGTTTTGGTATTAGCGGGGGTATTTTTACGACATGTCAGCGGGGTACCTGGTAGATCAGAAAAGTCTGCTTCTAGGAAATTCAAATCCTTAAACTGTTCCCAGCCCCAGCTGGGATTCGATCCAGGGTCCATTAGGACTGCAGGCCGCCTCTCTACCGATTCAGCCACTCCAACATGCTTGCATGCATCAGTCTTGATCACCTAATGACAGCTTTCCATTCTGCTCGACCTCTGGCAGCTTCCCTATTCACTCCCTTATCTCTGAGGTCACACTCAGTGACTCCATCCCAGGTCTAAAAGTCTACCTCTCGCAACCCTACCCTAACGTTAACGCTTCTCGCTTTCTGCACTCAATTATCATCCTCCATCCTCCCCACATGTCCAAACCATCTCAATCTACCTCTCTTCATCACAACAGTAATACAATCCAGTCCCATCCTACCTCTCAACTCTTCCATCGTGAACCTGGCCCCCTCAGGCCTTGCACTCATGGACGCACTGCACATCCACCTAATTACCGTCATTTCTGGACGTATGAGCCTGCAAATATCCTCTTTCTTTACTGACCAGGTCTCACTACCATACAGCATTAAACTCCTAACACATGCTGCATACAAAGACCCCTTAGCACAGAGAGAGAGAGCCCTCTCAATGTTAGGAGAGATAACAGCTCCTTCAACTTCTTCCAACCACTCCTTACTCTAGCACCAGAGCTAGCTCCAGCCCCACCTCCAGCACATAACATGTCTCCCAAATACCAAAACTCTTCCATGCACTCAAGAGACTCACCAGCAAGATCAATCCTTTCACACTTGACAATCTCCAAGTGCTCTCCCTGACACACTGCACACATGAAATCAGCATGCTATTGCAGTGTACTTCTAATTCCACTACATCTCTTATTAACCCACTTATCACAAACACTGCACAAGATGAAAGTACTTCCCACACCCTTGTGGCAAATCGCACATGGCCACTCTCCCTCTCCTTTGATAGTACGACCACCACACCAGCCCTAAATACCATCACTTTTGTTTTACCTGCATATACTCTTAAGCCTTTACTGAAAATGATCACTGATGGAGCAATGAACAGGCTGTGAAAGTAATTTATCATATGAGCTGTTAAAAGTGTGCTGAACACAGTTTTTCAAGCAATCTAAAGAACTACATCGACTACTGTCAACAGTGGTCTAGCCACTATACCGCTGCATTAAAAGAGTTACTAATGAGTGGGAGGCTTATGAACAAAAAACATATTACTTGAGAATGACTGGAAAGTAATGTGGGCTGGTTAAACTGGATTTGTGGGCCAGGTTAAGCTTGCAAGCTGTATGGTGCAGATCCTTGGTGTGAGCAGAATCTGTGCAAGAGGGGTCTGACTAAGAGGAGGGAGTCACAGCACCTTACCAATTGTCCCATTTAAGCAGAAAGAAGCTCCTCTTCCTCCCCACAGCTAACTGTCTGGGAGGATCTATGCACCCTTAGCATCCAAAAATTAAGTTCACACCATGTATGGAGATACTAGCCATGTTCAGTGACCTATGTTACTAAATGGAGGTTCCTGTAAACTTTTGAGAGAATTCTGAGATATTATTTACATGCACAGTGAAAAAATGTTAATCACTGTGTACCTATTTGAATAAAGCAGAGTCAAACGCACATCCCTAACTCTACTTATAACTGTGCAGAAGGGAATGGTAAAAGCTTAGCTCATCTCCCTTCACAGTGCTTAATGATCTGATGATTGAAGTGAGTATTGGGCTGTGGTAAAAATATTTAACTTTAGATAAAATAACTTTACTGTTGTTCACAAGTCATCCACAGCCATACAAAAATCATGGTGGAAAACTCACCCCTTCCTTCTCGTTTTCCATGAGAATCTTCTTAAGCGCCACAACCTTGCCATTTCTTCTGTCTCGTGCCTTGAACACTTCACTGAAACATTAAAAAAAAAAAAAGTTTAAGTATACATTCTAATACTTTAACTGCTTTCAGTCAAAATAAAATTTACTTCTCCAATTTCCTGCTCACACATTACTGGTGCTCACAGTTACTTACTTTTTTTTATCAGCTACCAGAGGAGCATTCCTATGGGACAAGAAATGGAGTAATCCTCTTAACAGTTATTACTGTACAGTATATAACTTAACTCCTAGGACCACACAAGCAAGGGGATTCTTTCAAGCTAAACATACCTCAGAAAAAAAAAGAAGAAAAAAAAAGTACAAGCAAACCACATTCATCTTTAACCCCTAACTGCTGGGTGTCGGTATGGACCGGTGTCGAGTTTGAAGTGGCCGCCACTTAATCTCATCACCAAAATCAAGGGAGAGACTCCTGCCAACAGAGCCAAGCATACCTTAGTCATCTCTGGGACTTTGGCAGGTGTAAGATGATGTTTTCTTAACTCATCTCGCCAGATTCCGTTCCCGCCTCACGTGGACTTTTGCCTCATCCACCCCTGCCAAGCCTATTTCCAAGGATACTAGAAAAAGGGCGCTGTGATAGTGCCATAGGGCATGCCATGGTTGCCACTGTGACTAGTTTATCTAGTAATGGAAAAGTTATCATGCTGAGAGCAAAGGCATAACCGGCACCATAGAGAGACGCATGAACACATCCTACTCTTGCACCAAAAATTAGTTCTCTTCCTCACATCATTACTCATCAACACAACAACCTACAGACCTGGGGTTACTTTCAATCACAAGAAGAAGTGTTGGCGAGTAATACTGTCTTTAATCTGTTTCCCTAAGTGCTATACCTTCTGAGATATGAGAGTTTGAGAACAAACAATTTTCAGGAAATTGCCCGTACTGAGAGGATGACCGCGGTAAATATAGCCTGGTGTCATGGGGTTGACAAAGTCAGTACTGTACCAAACAGCAAAACTTTACATCTGCAGAGATTACATTACTAAACTGTCAATACAAAGAAACAAGAAACATCATATTTTGGATATCAATTTCCTATCAAAGGATAAGGTTTAAAATCTTGATGCTGACCTATACCCTCTATGCTAATTTGGTCTAAAACTGATATCTGTCTATCCTGAATACTGAGTTGTAGCAGCAGGTTAACAAGAGAATAATTATGATGTTAATCAAAAAGAGGTGCTACAGAAAGGATATATATATACATAACTGTAGTATCACCTTACTCTTGATTGAGTAAAAAAAATAGTAAAAAATTTAAAAAAAAATAAAAAAGCTTAAGGTAAAAAGACTATACAAGTAGTTGACATTTTCAGCTTGAGAAAATCTCTCCTACCTTGAAAATATTATCCTGATATTAACAAGTACACAAAATAAAAGACATCCTTGGGCTAAAGGCATTTAGAGACATGTTATATACTCTAATACTACAAAGCAAAAAAATTACTACTCTTGGTTCTATGTATTCATATATATAAATCTACCTATCTTTTACTCCACACAGCTTACTGTTGACAAAAACATCACCAGACACTTCCATCCCCCTCGGCAACAACCTTTCTTTACACAACTCACTTATCTCCACCATACACTTTTCCAAATTTTCTCTCACCAGTCACCCATCACTGCACATTGCCACAAATATGAAAAAATCATCTTCCTCCTCAAGAAACTTGATCCATCCATCCACCCATCCCAGTCCTATCTTGCTCCCTGAGAAGCGTAGGAGTCCAGGGCTAGGCAAGTTGGTCCTGACATTTAAGATGGGAATGACCTGCCTCACTCATCCCTGAGTGGCATTACATGGCAATAAATCCCAACCACCCCTTGGATATAAACCTACACAGCCTCAATCCAATTGGAGAGCCTTAATTACCCACTAAACCACCAGGCGCCATAATTTGGTTATATGGTTACCACCTAGTGTTGTAATTATATGGTTACCACCCAGTGTTGTACACAGTGTCCTGATGTACAGGAAACCATTTGGCTTGTCACTCAGTGTAGAGTCACCCATAGGCAGAAGGAAGAGGAAATAATGAAGGAAAGAAAGACAGAAGAGGGAGTGTAAAGTCACCAATGGTCAGAAGGAAGAGGAAAGAATGAAGGAAAGAAAAAAGAGGAAGAGAGGAAAGGGCAGACACCCAGAGCAGAACTACATCGAGTGAGTGGATGGTGAATGCCCCCACCTACCACCATTAGTTTTGCTATCCATCATAAAATCAATGCTAATTTTCTCTCTCCACCAAATGAGCTAAGCTATAGCTGATTTAATTTAAGAAAACTACTGTACACCCACATTACTGTAGAATCTTGACTCCATCAAGCAAGAAGACTTTGAGGATCATGGAAAATGCACGGTGAAAAAGTGAAATACGATGACGGGTCAAATATGAAACAAAATCCCTCAAAGTAGGAAATTCAGAGCAAGCTTACAGTTATCATCATCATCATCATTGTCCTAAACTTTGTCCCACAACAAAAGATAAATACAGTAATCCCCCCATTATTTGACACAATAGAGCCAAAGGCACGTTTGAATAGTGGTCTTGTCCGAATATTGGGCCCTGAAGCTCCAGCACTGGTCATTCATGACCCTAACCTAACCTAAATCAGAAAACTACCTCCCTACCGGACATGTATAGCACTTATTTAGGTCCCTTTTCACATAAATAATGCACACAAAGCATGAATTAATTGAATTTTAACCAAAAAATGATGATTTAGAGGTGAGTGAGGCATAGGTGGTCAGAACTTGCCAGCATAGTATAAGTAAGTATCGGACATGGAAATCATCTTTTCTCACATTTTATGCACTAAATTATTGGATACAAAGCATCAAATACAGTAAAAGACGTAAATTGTTACCAGAAAAATGGTTAGGTTAGGTTATGACCGGACATGAAATTCACTGGCACTCACCTTTTTCATAGCTGGTGCACTTAAAAACCATGCATGAAAAAATTAAATTGAAAGCAGGAAATCATGATTAACATTTAGGGAAATTTTTTAACACATTTACAGCATGCTGAAAACAGGTTAGACATGAAAATCTTTATGGTAATCATCTT
>JAGKTI010014720.1:0-21332 GCA_018397915.1 Birgus latro | reverse complement strand
GGTTAGGACCGGACATGAAATTAACTGCTTCAACCTTTTTTCTAGCTGTTTTACTTAAGAACCATGCATGGAAAAATTAAATAGCAAGCAGGATATTATGATTAACATTTTCGGTAATTTTTTAACACATGTACAGCATGATGAAAATACGTTAGGCATCAAGATCTTTATGGTAACCATAGGTTAGGTTAGGACCGGACATGAAATTCACTGCTTCAACCTTTTTTCTAGCTGTTTTGCTTAAGAACCATGCATGGAAAAATTAAATAGCAAGCAGGAAATTATAATTAACATTTTCGGTAATTTTTTAACACATGTACAGCATGACGAAAACACGTTAGGCATGAAGGTAGGGTACTTACGAACAAAAAGCGGCCATCCTGATGTAATAACCCACTCTATCATCTCAGACTCTGACAGGAAGACGCACCTGACACACCTTTCCACTTGAGAATCACCAGCACTTCTCACCAACACTCACCAAGGTTTTTTTTTTTTTTATAACTGGAATAACATCACTTCACTGCACTGTACACAACAGTAAATTCCCGTGTGGTCTGGTGACGATCCATGGAGCCTTGTGAACTTCTCAGCAGTAGCTTTCAGCTCCGTTCCACGTACCAACACACCAGCAGCATGTTGTTGTCGATACGAAATCAACGTGGAGCGGTCGATGTCTGCATACTTAGGAGTAAACATCACCTTCCTCTGCACGTTTCGTCTGGTCTTCGATGCGAAATCAGCCGTGTACTGCTGTAGTTTGTCTCGGGACTTCTTGACATCAAACAAGGTGGAGCGAGGGAGGTTGAACTCACGTAAGATGCGCCCTTTTGACCAGCCGGCGTCCACCTTGTCCAATATCTGCCTCTTCTTCTCCAGAGTCAGAACCACTCTTTTCCTCTTCTCAGGAGGTGGGGCCATCATCACACACATGATGAAGAAGGTGAAGAGCAGTATCAAGCACTGTAGGAGGTAGGGTATCACCACAAAAGCAATCACTTCGGCCGCCATTTTCGGAGTTCACGAGGGAGGAGGGGAGTGGGTAATGGCGACCGATAGTGGCGTCATGAGTGTAAACAGAGGGGATCGGCGTGCACGGGAAATTTAAACTGACACGGTCCCAAAAAATCGAAAATTAATCGATCTTTTTCGGATTTTTTTCCATTTTGGGGGTTGGGCAGCCCAGAATGTCCAGTTAGTGAGTATGTCCGGTTATTGGACGTCCGGATATTAGAGGGATTACTATATATATATATATATATATATATATATATATATATATATGTATATATAGTATATATAAATATAAATATATATATATATACATTATATATATATGTTCTGTTTCTGTTCTGAAGGCCTCCCAGTTGGCGCTCATATAATTAGTGTATGTGTGTCTGTGGCCAGCTGGGGGGATTCTGGTTTCAGTATTGATGATGATGGAGGGATGGTGTTGAGAGGTATGTTATATGAGGGAGGGGGGAGTGAGTTGGGGGAAGGGCTGTCAAATGGTGGGTGACAGAGCGACTTGGAGGCTTTTTGTCTGCTGCCACCCTTTGTGGGTGTAGGGCATTGGGCTATAGATAGATAGTACTGTATATAGGTGTATCTAGCAAACTTTTCTAGTACTGTATATCTGGTGTTTTAAATAAGTCCATAACCAATTGATATGTGACATTGATTCATACAGATGTGAATTGTAGCAACCTTTGCCCTTTATTCCACACTTAGCTGCATAATAATGAATAATGGCTTATTAAGTGGAATGAAAATACAGCATATGGTATATTGATAAAATGGTGTGAAAATGCAGCATATGTAATAATGGAAAATGTTTATTTGTAGGCAAATGCATTTAGGGGAGGCGGTAGCTCGATCGGTAGAGAGTTGGCTTGCGGTCCCGTGGGACCCAGGTTCGAATCCTCGCTGGTGGAGGGAACAGTTTAAGGATTTGAATTTCATTAAATCAGGCTTTACTGATCTACCAGAAGACCCGCCGACATGTCGTAAAAATGACCCCGCTAATACCAATACACCAGTCCTGTATGAGACAGCCCTAGCATGTATTCAATATGGACGGTGGGTGTTAAGCGCCGAAGTGGTGACATGTAGACTGTAGGAGGACGACTGGGCCTTGATAGCAGGCTGTGAAGCCTATGCCCAGAGTTGGACACATAAAAAAAAAAAAAAAAAAATCCCGAAAGGGGTGACTACAAACAAATTGCTTCCATGTCTCCATCCTCTGCTATTTCGCTGCCCTTCCCCCAACTTACACCACCCTCTTATAAACAGCATATAATTAAATGAAAATGCAGCGTGTCGTGAAGAAATTATGATGTGGCATACATATAAAGTGAAAATATTGTATGAAGATGTAGCATGAAAAAATGAAACAACAACCTTTAAAAAAAAAGGAATGCAGCACATAAGTAAAAATATAGCATAATATGTGTGGAAATACGGCCATTTATACTAAATGTTGATTTTCTTCAGATTCTGTATTTGTATAAGATGGCATAACTGTAATTTTAAGTATCATTAAAAATGCAGCAATGTATGCCAGACCAGTAGAGTAATTTCTTTGTTCATATTCTTTAATGGAGAGGGCAGATGATAGTATAATTATGTAAATACAGCAGTTTATAAGACAAGGTGTTTTCAGATATGTAGCAGAGGTCTGCTCCCAAGCAGGACAGGAGTTCATGACCACGTTAGAGCTGGGGTCCACAGCCTCGCCCGAGCAAAACCGGGTCCCAACCAGAGTGAAGCAAGCGTCCCCCGCAAGCGCTGGTATGTCCTTGTTTTAACATTCATTTTACTAAGTCAAACATGAAAAATTATTAGTTTCATAGATGTCTATAGTATGAAGTTGATGTGCCATTTCCCCCTATTTGAAAGTTAATTAGCTATACTGTATATACGTATATAGATGTTTTGGGGCAATTGTGGAGGAAGGAGAAATATTCATGATGCTGGTAAGGGATAGTTGGCAAACTTTTGCTTGTGATAGTACCCCTTTTTTAACATAAAGTCCACAGTAACTTGCAGAAAAAATATACTAATTAATGATCCATTGTTGATTTTTTGGGACTCATTCCTGACACCAAGGGCTTTCTGTACCGAATTATCCAGCCATCATCCAATCCTACGTCGCCCCATGAGGAGCATAGGAGCTCGGGGCTGGGCAAGTTGTTCCTGACATTTAAGATGAGAGTGACCAGCGTCACTCATCCTTGAGTGACATTTATGTGAGGAGTAAACCCCAACCATCCCTTGGATATAAACCTTCACCGGCTTAATCCGATTGGAGCACCTGAATTACCCACTAAACTACCAGATGCTATAATTTAGATATATGATTACCAGCCCCATTCAGCTTGTCACTCAGTGTAGAATCACCCGTTGGCAGAAGGAAGAGGAAAGAATGAAGGAAAGAAAGACAAAAAAAAAAATGAAGAAATGCCATATCTATTCATGGAACTCCAGGAGAATATTTAACTCAAAGTATCATTTTTTTTTTTGTCTGCAGTTTGAAAAGTTCAGGCATTTGAAAATACCGTATTGCCCTGCTGTTTCCATCAAGATGATGTGGAGAAGGAACTTCTGAAAAGTGACATACAGTGTACATTATTATTTGCTTTGCTGGAATGATATCTGTAGCCATGTCTTCATTCCAGAAGCCCCCATGTCACCGTGTCCTCTGCAGTAGTCACTGTGTCCTCTGCAGTCAGGCTGCCTTGTCTCCAGATCAGTCACCTGGGTAAAGGTAAGTTTATAATAACTGCTTAGTGGAGTTTTCAGATACCAGGTAAAGGCATTCTTGGTTTTTAGGGATGTGTGAAAATATTTGCATTATCCACACTCAGTAGAATAAAAATTGTAGCTATAGAGGATGGCAACAGAATAACCAGATAAATGCTTGGTGGTTTAGTCGGTTAAGATGCGCCATCTGAACGAAGCCAATAAGGACTAATATCCTAGGGGTAGTTGGGGTTTATTGCATACATAATGCCCTTTGGGTGAGCACCTTGATATGGCTCTGTTGTTTTGAAAAAGCAGTATAATTTCTTAGCAGGTCCTCAGTGATAGTCACAAGTATGGTTGTGAGGGGTGGCAGGCATAAAGATACGAGTTTATTTGATAGCACTGGAGCCCAGCCTTGCCACCAAAATATAGTACATGAAATAAGCTGGATCTCCATTACTTACATTGCATGCAGTATGTTTGTTCCCTGCTGCAGAGGGGTTAGGGCAAGGATGACCAGCCTCATTATCTCCTGAATGGCACTGTGATCAGTAAACCTCAACTGTCACTTAGATATAAACCCTTACTGGCCCCATCCAACTGCAGTGCCTTAACCCACTAGATCACTAGGCATCAGCTATACCCAGTTCATTTTATATAGGTGTAAACTTGACATCACTTCATTGCAGGAACGGATCGTCATCGGTATAATATGTTGCTCATAATGAAGGCCATTGGAAGGGATGTTGAATCTTAGTGCTGGTGACATGTAGAGGTACAGTACTGGTGACATCTAAAGGTACTGGTATGGTAACATCTTAAAGGCACAGTACTTGATGTTGCTTAGATATTTGGTGACATGTTGGAAGGTACTTGCCAGTGTTACGTAGAATTTCCAGGACATTTAGAGGCTTGGTGATATTTCAAGACATCCTGAAATGAAGAAATAAGGGTGAAATTTTAATGTTTTGCTAAGTTATGTGTTAAAAAATGCACCATCACTGAATCAGTTTTACGAAAAAAAAAAAAAAACACTGGACTGTCAGGAGTCCTTATTAGCACCAGGACCCAAAGGTGTCTCTGCTAGCCACTGCACCTGAAGACTGGGTGAGATAGGATCCAATGAACTAGGAAGGTTTTATCGCTGGCAAAATAACTTAATGTGATTAAAATTGGAGGGTTATTTTGATGTGATAATGTAATGTATACAGTTCAGTAATTCAGACTTTATCTTCAGTTGTTGGTCCTGCCCTTGGGGAAGATGCACATGCTGCAGAAGAGGATTTTGATACCCAGAATCATCTGCTTCCTGCTCCACATTCTCCTCTGCCTCCTGTAAGTCTTGTCGATGTTTTGTTACGTGTAGCAAGCAAACCATATTATTTTAATCTCGGTTACTACGATTGCCAAGCACTCCACAAAGTCAGTTGAGTTGCTGTTTATAGACTTTCTTGTAATATTGTCTGCTCCTCCTTACATAAGAAAGAACTACCAAACACTTAATACCCAAACAGGCAACTGTTGCCTGTATTAACTGTTTGTTTGTACATGTCGGGGAATTTTTAGTATTTCAAAAAGAAAATGTGATAAAAGATAATGTGATATTGTATAATTCGAGTATACAATATATAGCTATGTGTGCTAAGAATGACTATCGAGTCATTTACTGCGAGAGAATAGACTTGTGAAATCAAGTAGCGATTTCACTTTATGCTGGCTTACTTTGCCAATTCTCTAGAGTCAAGAATTTATAGACTTCCTCAACGGTACACAGCAGAGACTAGACGCTCAAGTAGGCTGTAATATTGTACTGTTGGCCTCTGAAAAAGTTAGTTTCTACCCTTAACATTAAAAAATGATAATAATAAAGATAAACAGGATCTTGGCTGAGCCAAACTCCTAGCTAGCACAACGGATTTAAGGATTAATGCCAAAAGCTGGTCTAAGTACCAGTCGTGATTTAATACAAAGAGTTGTGCTAACGTGGAGTAGCAAAACTGTATTAAACAAGTGGGAAAATTAAACACGACTGTTACATTTAACAAAGCTCAAAAAACGAACTGTAAATTTATTGAATACAAGGAAATAAATTTACGTTACATGACTCCAATTCAAATCAAAGAAAGGGAAATGCACTCACTCAAACACTCAGACAAACGGCTAAATATCTCAAAAACTTAAGCCTAGGGAAACAAAAGAAAATACTAATCGGTATAGATGAGACCGAGCTGCTGCAGACGATCACCAAAAGATGGGTGCTTCGGGGATACACGCCAATAAGCTGAGATCTGAAATCGCTAAGAATGATCACTTGAGCCTTTGCAAGATGCACCGCACGGACCGTGTCTACAGACAGACTAGCTCTGATTTTGAGTACACGGCATGAAAAGCGTGTGAAAGGGTGTGGCCGGCGTAACGGCCCAGAGCGGGAGCGATAATTCAGAAATTATCACTTAGAGGAATGCGCCGCCTGCACATAAAAACAATCACTCACGAAAGAATGACGAAAGTTTTGACAACTTGATGCGAATATAAGTAAGCGAGCGGACGGTTTGAGAGAACGAGCGAAACATCGTACATTTCATAATAATTCGTTCCTCCCGCAAAATCACTCGATGTCACAATTTACTTTACATAATTTTACGATGTAGAAAATTCGTGACAGTACATCATAAGAATAACAGCGTAAAAGTAGGTTGGGTACTGATTGGAGACTTCGTAACCCTCTAAGAACTGGAACAAGTACACACAGTAAACCTCAACTGTCCCTTACCTATACTCAGTTCATTTTATGTAGGCGTAAACTTGCCGTCGCTCCAACTTGAATGTTGAGCTGTAACAGATCAGTATAATATGGGTGGACGGAGTTTTGAGTGAGGTGGTAGCCAGAAGATGCGGAGTAAGGGATTGCAATATCATCCTGGGGCAGAAGCGGCTTAGATGGTTTGGTCACGTGAGGAGGAGTGAGGAAGGGTGCTGTGTGAGAATAGCAGAGGAGCTGGAAGTGGTGGGACATCGACTGCCAGGAAGACCTAAGAAGACCTGGATAAGTGTTGTTATGCAAGATGTGGAATGTCGGAGCTACTGTAAGTGAGGCAATAGGCAGGATGCGGGTGGTGAAGGCAGCAGCAGGTGTGTCTGGGTTGACTTCCGAAATGTTGAAGTCCTCATGAGATATTTGGGTGAGATTAGTCACTGACCTGATAAATATGATTATACAGTAATCCCTTTACTATTCGGATGCCCAGTATTCGGATGCATCACTATTTGGACATCATGGGCTGTCCGACCCCCAAAATGCCCAAAAATTCGAAAAAATCCGATTTTTTGGGACCGCGTCAGTTTGAATTTCCCGTGTGCGCCGATAGGCTCTGTTTTCACGTGTGGCGCCTGTCTGTTGGTCTCATGCCCCGCTCCGTTCCTGGTTCGTAAACACGCTCTGAAAATGGCGGCCAAAGTGATTGGTTTTGTGGTGATACCCTACCTGCTGCAGTGCTTGATGCTGCTATTCACCTTCTTGATCATGTGTGTGATGATGGCCCCGCCACCTGAGAAGAGGAAGAAAGTCGTTCTGACTCTGGAGAAGAAGAGGGAGATATTGGAGAAGGTGGACGCCGGGTGGCCGACATCACAGATCCTACGTGAATTCAACCTTCCTCGCTCCACTTTGTTTGATATCAAGAAGTCCCGAGACAAACTACAGCAGTACACGGCTGATTTCGCTTCGAAGACCAGACGAAACGTGGAGAGGAAGGTGATGTTTACTCCTAAGTATGCTGAGATTGAATAAATTCTCCAGGACTCGTCACTAGACCACACGGGAATTTACTGTTATGTACAGTGCAGTGAGGTGATGTGATGCAAGGTATGCGAAAGAAAACGTTGTGGAAAGTGCTTGTGAGAAGTGCTAGTGAGTGTAAAGTGAACCGGAAGTGCTAAGGTGTCAGGTGCAAGGTCTTACTGTCAGTCTGAGATGATCGAGCGGGTTATACATCAGGACGGAGGCATCATTCTCGTAAGTACCCTAACTTCATCAAAATTCCTTGTTTTGTTCTTTCCATATCATTAATCATATGCATAAACTGTGTGAAAGATGATTTCCATAATGATTTTCATGTCTAACCTGTTTTCAGCATGCTGTAAATGTGTTAAAAAATTACCCTAAATGTTAATCATAATTTCCTGCTTTCAATTTAATTTTTTCGTGCATGGTTTTTAAGTGCACCAGCTATGAAAAAGGTGAATGCCTTTGATTTGTGTGCAAGATGATTACCATAACGATTTCATGTCTAACCTGTTTTCATCATGCTGTAAATGGGTTAAAAAATTACCCTAAATGTTAATCATAATTTCCTGCTCTCAATTTAATTTTTTCATGCATGTTTTTTAAGAGCACCAGCTATGAAAAAGGTGAATGCCTTTGATTTGTGTGCAAGATGATTACCATAAAGATTTTCATGTCTAACCTGTTTTCATCATGCTGTAAATGTGTAAAAAAAATTACCCTAAATGTTAATCATGATTTCCTGGTTTCAATTTAATTTTTTCATGCATGTTTTTTAAGTGCACCAGCTATGAAAAAGGTGAATGCCTTTGATTTGTGTGCAAGATGATTACCATAAAGATTTTCATGTCTAACCTGTTTTCATCATGCTGTAAATGTGTAAAAAAATTACCCTAAATGTTAATCATAATTTCCTGCTTTCAATTTAATTTTTTTATGCTTGGTTTTTAAGTGCACCAGCTATGAAAAAGGTGAATGCCTTTGATTTGTGTGCAAGATGATTACCATAAAGATTTTCATGTCTAATCTGTTTTCATCATGCTGTAAATGTGTAAAAAATTACCCTAAATGTTAATCATAATTTCCTGCTTTCAATTTAATTTTTTCATGCATGGTTTTTAAGTGCACCAACTATGAAAAAGATGAATGCCATTGATTTGTGTGCAAGATGATTACCATAAAGATTTTCATGTCTAACCTGTTTTCATCATGCTGTAAATGTGTAAAAAAATTACCCTAAATGTTAATCATAATTTCCTGCTTTCAATTTAATTTTTTCATGCATGGTTTTTAAGTGCACCAGCTATGAAAAAGGTGAATGCCTTTGATTTGTGTGCAAGATGATTACCATAAAGATTTTCATGTCTGACCTGTTTTCATCATGCTTTAAATGGGTTAAGAAATTACCCTAAATGTTAATCATAATTTCCTGCTTTCAATTTAATTTTTTCATGCATGGTTTTTAAGTGCACCAGCTATGGAAAAGGTGAATGCCAGTGAATTTCATGTCCGGTCATAACCTAACCTAACCATTTTTCTGGTAACAATTTGCATCATTTACTTTATTTGATGCTTTGTATCCAATAATTTAGTGCATAAAATGTGAGAAAAGATGATTTCCATGTCCGATACTTACTTATATTATGCTGGCAAGTCTGACCACCTATGCCTTACTCACCTCTAAATCATCATTTTTTGGTTAAAATTCAATTAATTCATGCTTTGTGTGCATTATTTATGTGAAAAGGGACCTAAATAAGTGCTATATATGTCCGGTAGGGAGGTAGGAAGGTAGTTTTCTGATTTAGGTTAGGTTAGGTTAGGGTCATGAATGACCGGTGCTGGAGCTTCAGGCCCAATATTCGGACAAAACCAGTGTCTGGACATGCCTTTGGCTCTATTACGTCGAATAATGGAGGGATTACTGTACATGTGTGTGTTGCCCCAGATGATTGTAATGGTAAATGTGTACAAAGGGAAGGGTGATGCCCTTGAAAGAGGAAATTACAGATGTATAAAGCTCTTAGATCAGATAATGAAGGTAATGGAGAGAGTTGTAGAAGGTATGATTTGAGTGTGAATATTGATGAGTTGCAGTTTGGGTTTATGCCAGGCAGGGGGACCACTGATGCCATATTCATTGTTCGACAGCTTCAGGAAAAATATATTGGAAAGAAAAGGGAACTGTATTTTGTATTTGTTGATTTGGAAAAGGCCTTTGACAGAGTCCCTAGAGAGGTGGTGAAGCGGGCAATGAGAAAGCTTGGGTTGGAAGAGTGGCTGGTTAGGGTGGTTATGGCCATGTACGTGAGTGCTCGCACCCAGGTAAAAGTGAATGGAGTTTTGAGTGATGAGTTTTCCGTGAATATTGGTGTGCATCAGGGGTCAGTTTGAGTCTCTTGTTGTTTATCATGGTACTTGAAGCCCTCTCACGTGACTTCAGAGATGGACTTCCTTGGGAGATGTTGTATGCTGATGATTTGGTGTTGATTGCAGAGAATGAAATGGAGGCGGAGGAAAGATTTAAGAAGTGGAGAGATGGTATGGGGCACAAGGGCCTAAGGGTAAATGCAGATAAAACAAAAGTGATGATATCTAGGGTTGGTGGCGGTACAATCAAAGGAGAGGGAAGAGTGGCCATGTGCAGTTTGCCACAAAGGTGTGGGAAGTAATTCCATCTTGTGCAGTGTTTGTGATAAGTGGTTGCACAAGAGATGTAGTGGTATTAGAGGTAGACTGCGAGATAATGCTGATTTTATGTGTGCGTCGTGTTGGGGAGAGCTGGTGGAGATTGTTAGGGGTCTTGTTGTCAGTGTTGCTTCCAAATATGGATAATATAACATCAGATTTCTTTCCTCAAACAAAGGTTTCAAACCATGCTTATGTATGCCTTGATTAACCCTTTCGTGCATGGTACCGCGATTTGCGTTACATGTGGTGTGGTGTGCCAAAGCACAGGACCTCAAATCGTGTGAAAACGCAAAAAAAAATTAACCAAAAAATAAGTTTTCGGTCGATTTGCGTCAAATTTTGTAGCGTTCTAGCAGCCAAGTGTCTCTCCCGAGGTAAGACCTTGGCAACACTGCAATGACTCATATGTGCCCGTACATAGTGATAGAATCTTAGTGCTCCACTAGCAGCCAGACAGCAGGGTCGTGCTGTGTTGTGTTGTGTTCCTTTAAATCCGCCATTTTCCTCCTCCCACCCGAGGCTGAAGGCATTATTGAAATACAGCAATCCCTTTACTATTCGAACGCCCATTATTCGGATCCCTCACTATTCGGACATCGTGGGCTGGCTGTCCACCCCCTAAAATGCCCCCAAATTCGAAAAAATCCGAAAAAATCCTATTTTTTCCGACCGCGTCAGTTTGAATTTCCCGCTCGCGCCTACTAGCTCCCTTCTGCCAAATCACCTTCCTACTAGTTCTGTCTCAACTCCTGTGAACAGTGGACGGCTGTCCGATCTTTTGCGGTATTTTCGTTCTTGTTTAAATAATCAAAAGCCACCGTGCTAAGGATTAAGTGTAGTTAAACACTGGATTACTGGACATGCTTCAAGAGCAATTATGACCACTGTAAAAACCTTAGAGCTGGGGGTAAATAACAATGCTGGACTGTAAGTAAACATTGTCAACTGCTAAATATTTTCCATAATCACTTATAAATCCTCATTCTTTGGTTACATTTTATTTACTTCATGCTTTGTGTCCCGTATTTGAGTGCACAGGCTGTGAAAGAGGTGATTTTCTCAGTGATTACCATGTCTCTTACTTACGTTCACTATCTAGTCAACTGGTTAACATTTTCGCCCCCCACACCTCTAAATCATAATTTTTCTGGCTACATTTTATTTAATTCATGCTTTGTGTCCCATATTTGAGTGCACAGGGTGTTAAAAGGTGATTTTCTCAGTAATAATCATGTCTCTTCCTTACGTTCATTATGTAGTCAGCTGGTGAACACCCCTGCCTTACTCACCTCAAAATCATCATTTTGGGGTTAAAATTTGATTAATTCATGCTCTGTGCCAATTACTTATGTGAATGGGGTCTTAAGTGCTATGCATGTCCAGTAGGGAGTTAGGTAGATGGTTTTCTGATTTAGGTTGGGTTAGGTTAGGGTCAAGAATGACTGGTGCTGTAGGTGAACAGTGAACACCTTTGCCATACCTAACTTTTTCTGGTAACAATTTATTTATTTGATGCTTTGTATCCCATATTTTAGTGCATAAGATATGAGAAATGATGATTTTCATAGTGATAGCCACGTCCGATACTTACTTACACTAAGCTGCCAACTCGTGAACACCCCTGCCTTACTCACCTCAAATTCATCATTTTTGGGTTAAAATTCAATTAATTCATGTTTTGTGCCAATTACTTATGTAATTGGGGTCTTAAGTGCTATGCATGTCCGGTAGGGAGTTAGGTAGGTGGTTTTCTGACTTAGGTTAGGTTAGGTTAGGGTCGAGAATGACCGGTGCTGTAGGTGAACAGTGAACACCTTTGCCATACCTAACTCTTTTTCTGGTAACAATTTATTTATTTGATGCCTTTTATCCCATATTTTAGTGCATAAGATATGAGAAATGATGATTTTTATAGTGATAGCCACGTCCAATACTTACACTAAGCTGCCAACTCGTGAACACCCCTGCCTTACTCACCTCAAATTCATCATTTTTGGGTTAAAATTCGATTAATTCATGCTTTGTGCCAATTATTTATTTGAATGGGGTCTTAATTAAGTGCTATGCATGTCCGGTAGGGAGTTAGGTAGTGGTTTTCTGATTTAGGTTAGGTTAGGTTAGGTTAGGGTCAAGAATGACGTGCTGTTGGTGAACAGTGAACACCTTTGCCATACCTAACTCTTTTTCTGGTAATAATTTATTTATTTGATGCTTTGTATCCCATATTTTAGTGCATAAGATGTGAGAAATGATGATTTTCATAGTGATTGCCATGTTCGATACTTATTTACACTAAGCTGCCAACTCATGAACATCTATGCCTTACTTACCTCATAATCATCATTTTTGGGTTAAAATTCAATGCATTCATGCTTTGTGTCCACTATTTAATGCATATGGTGTGAGAAAGGGTGATTTTCATAGTGATATCCATGTCTGATACTTACACTTGCTGGCAAGTTGTGAGCACCTATGCCTTACTCACCTCTAAATCATCATTTTTTGGTTAAAATTCAATTAATTCATGCTTTGTGTGCATTATTTATGTGAAAGGGGACTTAAATAAGTGCTATGCATGTCCGGTAGGGAGGTAGGAAGGTGGTTTTCTGATTTAGGTTAGGTTAGGATAGGGTCATGAATGACCAGTGCTGGAGCTTCAGGCCCAATATTCGGACAAGACCAGTGTCCGGACATGCCTTTGGCTCTATTACGTCGAATAGTGGAGGGATTACTGTATTGTGATTGTACGGTGTTTTTTGACTATACTGTGAAGTGAGTGTCTATTGAACATATCTATCTATCTATCTATCTATTGCCAGACACCATAATCTCGTAAGGGGTGGCCATTTGACTTTGAGTAGATATATTGTTTGTAAAGCATTGGGGCCCTTTGTCAGCCGTTTGGCCTAGAGGCAGAGTCTGGTTTGTTATAGCGGGGTTTCCACTCACCCTGCCCGTAAAATGATGCATTTTACCCTTATAGTGAAGCCATTACTTATATCTGTGAAACATATAGTGCCTGGATTAGTGAAACAACTGACCTACCATAGCAGGCATTATGTTATGCCATAGAGATAACATAGACATATGGATTAGTTGCTAAGGGAACAGGCGGTCTCTTACGCCATACAGTAGGGAATGGAATAACAGAAGAGGCTGGGATGGAATCATGTGATAGTGTTTTATATTGTATATGGTTCAGTGTGAAATATACGTATAAAATACTGCAGTGAGTGTTCACCGAGAAATATTCCGTGCATTGACTGACAACGGAAAGTTACATAATGATCAGAGACAAGAAAATACGCCACACAGCGACACATATATGACATTATATACGTATGTCATGCAGCAAATGTTCTTGGAGAAATCTATTGTGTGCATCGCATGTGTTAGGCAAACGTGGTGCAAGGAACAGAGAATACTCCACACACACACACACACACACACACACACACACACACACACACACACCACTCACACACCCATGAACACACACAACTCACACACTACCTAACTCATCTTCAATTCCTTCAAGTTCCTGCCAGCAGCTCAACACCTCTGGAGCAAGTGAGTTATCCATATTTTGTTGATTTGTATATTGACCTGTTTCTACATTTCTATATTTTTTTCACAAATAAGTATTGTTTTTTACATATTCACATATGAGATGGAAGAAAGTTCAGCTTCAGTATCAGTACCTAGCAGAAAGACTTGTGGAAATGTCGAGTTACTGAGAGCACTATCAAAGAGCTTATGATATTAAACGTGTATAATTTGAGTAAAAAATAATAATAATAATAAAACGTAACGAGCGAAAATATGTAAGTATTTGTGAGGCAGGGAAATTGAGCGTTTTTATCTCGCTTGCGGGCGAGGAAGAGTTTTCTATCTTTGTCATCCATTTACTCCAAAATTATTGAACGTATCGATTTCCTGTAAGAACCATGATAAAGATCAGTGAATTCTACATATGTACAGGACATAACTATGTAATTTCTTGAATGAAAAGTTGTGGTTACGTAGGCGGTTATTGTGCACGCATGACAAAAGTGCACCGCGGCCGTGAGTACCCTGTAGTTTTTTGCGATTTACTCGGAAACTATGAGGCGTATCAAAACAAAAAGGTATCAGGAGAAAGCTTATGAAATTCTACATAAGATTACGTAATAAAAACATAAGGTGTGCGAGAAAACTTCTGCAGTATACCTCCCTGAACAAAAATCAAATTGTGTACAAAAATGGCTTTTGGTTTTCGGCTTTTTTTTTTTTTTCGAAAACTACAAATTGCATCACAACCGGACATACCTCATTAGAAAGCCAATGAAATTCTCTATCAAAACCTATAATAACATTTTTCTGTATGATGGAAAACACTCGAACGACAATGTTGGGAAGTGAGATCAACGTTCCAAAATGTTTATTCATGGCGGCCTTGTGTACTTTTATTCACATTTTTCTGGTTTTTCTTTTGGCTTATCAGCTAGAACAAACATCGGCAAATAAGTTGATGTGAGTTTCAGGGCAACATTTTTAGGTTTGGGTGGCGAAAATGAGGCGAGAATATATGTAATTTGCGTACTGCGGGCTGCCAGCGGAGCGCGTGGGGGAGTAAAATCGTGAGCCAGGAAACTTAATAAAACTTACCGTGCATGAAAGGGTTAATTATTTGCCTGAGGTTGTGAATGGGTAGTAAATTAATAGTGATCCTTCCGTTACTTGCATTAGCAATTCCTTTCAAGAAAGACTGATACTGAGCCCTGGTTTTGTCTATCTGTAGTATCATTAAGTCAGTATGTTCCATGATCACAGAGAAGTGTTGGAATTGTGTATTGTTACCTTCTAGTGCATTTACTTTCTTCACAATTCCTAGAGTTGATTCTTCTGCTTTCCTTAGGTTCTTCACAATCACTAGCATTAAGGTGTTCTGAGTGTTGGCCAACTTATGTTGGCATGAGAGAACTTGTGCTATTTTGTCAAATTTGTTATTTATTTCCTCTAGATCATTTTTTGTAGCTAGTCCAAAAATATTCCCTAAACTTGCTCCACCTAAAATTGCTCCACCTAGGTCGAACAAACCGGATCGGTTACGTGTATTTGTGATGTCGTTTCCTGCCCTAAGTGTGTTACTCCCAGCTGATGGGATGTCCTGGATCATAGTGATCATTCCGTGCTTAGCTTGTTCTAGCTTCCGGTCAGTTAATTTAATTAATTCAGCTACTTCCTGTGTGGGGTGATCATGTGAAGAAGGGTGTGTTAATATGGCTTCTAGAGTTCTGAGTGGTCCTGATATTTTCTGTAACATCATTGGTGTGTCTTGCGGTACGTCCAGACTAATTTCGGTACTTATTATGTCCTGTACTATTGCCGTTGAGGCTGTTGGGGCGATCAGGCACCCCTGCTGCATTATACAGTAGGCGCGGAAAGTATTGATGTTTTTTTGCCGACTTCATTCTTTTTCGCGTTAAGTGAAGTAGGGTCAATACTACCCTCCCCTGTGATGCGAAATGAGCTGACGCTTTTTCAGCGGGAGCTGGCAACCCTGCTTGATAGGTTTGGCACACAGGAGCAGGCTCAGTAATGTTTGGGCAGCCACAGGAGGAGGAGTGTCTGTGTGTGTGATGCACCACGAGGGCATGTTTTGACTCAAATAACACAGTTATTTGGTTACCTACCACATTCTCATCATGCCTAAAGTAACCACAAGCAAGGACAAACGTGTGGAAGTGATTACTTTATACAAAGCTGGCCACAAACTCCCATTTATTGCAAATCAGATGGTGTTAGGCTGAGGACAGTTCAGAGACTGGTGAAGTGGTTCAAGGACAGTGGGGAGGCCATTCCTCCCACTCCACTTCCCAAGCCTGGGAGACCTCATAAGACAACCTTCAGGACCCGTCAGCTGATCTCAAGGCAAGTTAGCAAGGACCCAAGGCTAACAGCACGGGATTTAAAAGAAAAGAACCCACAGTTGCTGGCAGATGTGTCTGTCAGAAGTGTGCAGCAGCTGTTGCATGACGATCTGGGCTACAGGAGTTTTTGTGCTCGTAAAAAGCCACTGCTAACTGCACTTCAGAAGAAAAAGAGAGTAAATTTTTGTAAGAAATATCTTGCCTGGAGTGAGGAGCAATGGAAAACTGTGCTTTGGAGTGATGAGTCAACATTTACTGTCACTGGTACCCCTTCATCACGAGTGTACTGCAAACCAGGCAGTGACCCCCTGGATCCTAAGTACACTTCCAAGTTTGTTAAATACCCAGCCTCACTCATGGCTTGGGGCTGCTTTACATATTATGGTGTTGGTAGGTTGGTAATTCTACCTGCAAATGAAAAAGTGAACCAGAACAATTATTTGGAGCTCTTATGTGATGTTTTAAGTGACTCTTTTGATAAAACCAAGGCAAGAGTATTTATGCAAGATTCTGCCCCTGGACATGTTGCAAAGTCAGTGAAACAGTGGCTAACAGACTGTGAGGTTCCGTTTATTCGAGATTGGCCCGGAAATAGCCCAGATATCAATCCCATTGAGAATTCATGGGCGCACATGAAGCGGCAGCTGCGTAGTATGGACACATCATCTTTGCCTAAAGTTGAGGCTGCAGTCAAGCAGCTATGGAGCAGTTTTAGTCCGTCTGTTCTGCAGAACTATGCCATCAGTCTCCCCAGATGCCTTAAGAAGATAATAAAGGTGAAGGGGAATGCCAGTAAATACTAAATACAATGGTGAGTTAATTTATTTGTTTCTCCTTTCTAACCACAAGAATGTTTTCTTTTTTTAAGATGGCGTCAACACTTTCCACGCCTACTGTATTTATATTCTGCCATCACTGGTCTCAGTACTAACAAGGCATATGGGCCTGATGGAGTCCCTCCTGTTGTCCTCAAAAATTGTGTTTCTGTGCTTACACCCTGCCCAGGTAAACTCTTTTGCCTTTGTCTATCAACTTGTACCTTTCCTTCTTGCTGGAAGTTTGCTCTCATTCAGCCAGTCCCAAAGAAGGGTGACCATTCCCAACCCTCTAACTATCGTGTCCAATTACTTTAACATCCTGTGTCTCAAAAGTTTTTGAGTCAATTCTTAACAGAAAATTCTTAAATCATCTTTCCTGTCACAACCTTCTTTTTGATCGTCGGTATGGGTTCTGTCAGGGATGCTCCACTGGCGATCTTCTCACCTACCTTTCAGACTCCTGGTCATCCTCCTTTCGGGACTTTGGCGAAAACTTTGCCAGTGCACTTGACATCTCAAAGGCTTTCGATTGAGTCTGGGATAAATCTTTAATTTCCAAACTGCCCTCGTACGGTTTCTATCCTTCTATCTGTGCCTTCATCTCTAGCTTCCTTTCTGGTCGTTCTATAGCTGCTGTTGTAGATGGCCATCGTTCTTCTCCTAGACCTGTCAAGAATGGTGTTCCTCAGGGCTCTGGCCTATCACCAACTCTCTTTCTTTTATTCATCAGTGACCTTCTAAGCTGTACATGTAACCCTATCCTCTCATATGCTGATGATTCCACCTTTCACCTTTCCATTCGGTTTCCACAATGTCCATCGCAGCAGTTACTTCAACAGAAAAGGGATGAGGCTATGTCACAACTAATGTCTGACTTGGCTCGTATCTCTGATTGGGGTAAAAATAATCGTTATTTTTTATGCATCAAAAACTCAGTTCTTACACCTATCAACCCGACAAAATCTTCCTCAGGATTACTCACTAATGTTTAATAATGTCCAGCTCAGTCCTGCATCATCCTTGAACATGCTTGGGGTTTCATTCTCTAGGTATTTGTCATGGAAAGAACATATTACATCTCTTTTGAAATCTGCTTCCAAGAGATTAGGTTTGCTTAGCCGATTCCGAACTTTCTTTACCCCTGCACAGTTGTTGACCTTGTACACAGGTTTTATTTGCCTGTGTATGGAGTACAACTCTCATGTGTGGGGAGGCTCCCCACATGCAGCTCTTCTCAATAGGGTGGAGTCAAAGGTTTTTCGTCTCATTAACTCTCCTCCTCTTACTGATTCCCTTCAACCTTTGTCTCTTCGCTGCACTGTTGCATCTTTATCTCTCTTCTGTCGCTACTTCAACAGTCACTGTTCCTCTGAACTGTCTGCTTGCATCCCTCCACCTCTACGACCGGACCTGTCTAGCATCAAACTCTCATCCCTTTTTTGTCCAACTCTCTAATACAAGAGTTAACTGTTACTCTCAGTCCTTCATTTATGCAACTGGTCAACTCTGGAACTGTCTTCCTCTGTCTGTATTCCCTGCTTCCTATGATCTCCAGTCTTTCAAACACAGTGTGTCCAGGCATCTTGAAATGAATGGATCTTGAATTTGGCTGTCTTTTGTATTGTTTGTGTTTTTTCTTGGAGGGAACAGTATGTGGGCCCATGGCCTTTGGTTCCTTCTTCATTGCATTAAAAAAAAAAAAAAATGAGTGAGTTGATCCTCTTGATATCAACAGGAACATGATCCATGGAATTATTCTCCTCATCTTTACCTACCGAAAGAATAACTGTATTAGATATCTGTTATTAAATATAAAAGGAGTCTAAATCGATTCCTAAGTCATGTAAATGTCTTGTTATGGTGAGGGCTGTATTGGTTGCACCTATGTTTTTCTGTCTGGTATGCGACCGCAATTTATTCCGATATGTGTTACTTGCTTCAGGCTTATTTTCACAGTGTGTACTAGGGTTTTCGGTCATGTCCGGTGCTTTATAGTTGGAAGCTAAGTTTCTTGAGACTTTTTAAGTGATCAATATGTATTTCTTTTTCCTCATCACTTGATAGTGATTTAAGCACTGCCTCTTTAGCTCTTCTCTTAATTACCCTGTATGGGCCTTCAAATTTTGGTGACAGTTTGTCTCTAGTGTGAATGAGGCCATAGACAATATCACCTATGCTGATGTTTGATTCTTTTGCCTTCTTATTAAATGATTGTCATTTTTTCCTTGGACGTCGTTAACTGTTTCTTTACCCTCGTGTGTATTTCTTGAAATTCACGTAAGCAAAGTTTAGGATAATCGTCATAATTATAGTGTATATGGGAATTTGCTTGCCTTCTAACGTTTCGTAAGGGAGATGTTTGTCTGACCCGTAAATGATGAAATGAGGTGTATCTCCTATTGATTTATTAATTGCACAATTGAGTGATGCTTCAACTCTGGGGATCCAGTCATCCCAGTTTGCATAATTTTCATTGAGGATGTGCTGTAGTACATCTAATATTTTTTTATTCTGCCTTTCCACCAATCCATTGGAAGCTGGATGGTAGGCCAAGGTATTAAACTTCTTTATATTATATTGTTTACTGTTTCTGCTGTTTTATCCTTAATTGGAACCAAGATCACATATTGTGAGAAATGATTAGTAGCAACAAATAGATGATGATTGTGATTGGTAGTTAACCCCTTCATTACCGAAATCGATAAGGTTTACGCTTGTAAACCTAGAAAAAGTTCTGGCGAGGAACCGATAATTGTAAGGTTTACGGTGGTAAACCTGATAAGGAAAAGGAGGTATAGGAGGGTAGGAGTGTTGGTTTTGGGGTTACTAGAGAGACTTGGGTTGTAAGAACTGGCAACTTGACTCTGACGTCATTCTCCTTGTCATGACCATGCCATGGCCATATCAGAGTCCATGCCAGGCCATGATTGACATCATTTGGGTATTTTGGATATGATTTATTATTTCAAATGTTTTGGGCATATATATATACCTATATGGTATGATATAAACAGAAAAAAATAGTTGCACTAGGCATATCAGCATGTGGTTACCATGACAACCACTCTCCTAGGCCCCACAACCAACCAGCAGCCAGTTCTCCCCCGCAACCCCTCAGTATCCCCCAAGCTACATGTTGTGACTGTGTGTTTTTTTTTTTTGGCTGTTTTTGCATGATCATGGCGTCATCTGATATTGCTGACGAATTTGATACAAAGCTTGCTAGTGAGTTAGATGAGTCTGACGACAATGAAACTCAATCAGACATCAGTGAGTGAGTCAGATGATGATTATATACCAGAAAACGACAGTGATAGCGAGAGTACGAGTGATGAAAGCGAGATAGATAATTGCTCAAATCCCAGTCTTGTAGGCTCGCCATTGTTGCAGAGTCCCTGAGGACCTGCCTTCACCCTCTTGTTGGATCCATTTGCAGATCAAAGGCCACCTCCACTACCTACACTTCACCTGGACTTTCCCAACATACATCCTGCAGTGTATCAACGCCACGAGGAGCAACATATGAGTACTGTATATACCTTTTTATGTCTGTAAAGTCTATATTTATAGGAACAATGATAGTTTAGTAAAGTATATATATCCCTGCACGTATACTACTATAGGAAATGTATTTCAAATCATGCACAGTGTACCTCGTGGTCAACATGTACTTGAGAATATAAAAGTAATATAAAATGAAAAACAGCGCACTTATGATAAACGATCACCCCCCACGCACACGCATGAACTTCCGGGAATTCGGTTTGACGGAGGGATAGCGGGGTGGCTGGGGGTGGGAGGCGCGGTAATGAAGGGGTTAAGGGTAATTTAAGTAAATCAATCGCGACAATGTCCCACTGTTGGTTAGGGACTAGGTATTTATCTAACGGTGCAGGTGATATCGTGTAACGTTTATGTGTTGCACATGACTCACATTTGTCTGTGTGAGTATGTGTGTCTTTGCATAACGTTGGCCAATAATATGGCATCCGGGCCTGTCTGACTGTCCTGTCCTTGCCAGGATGCCCTGCATGTGGACTATCGTGTATTCTCCTTACAATGTGTGGTATCATTGTACTAGGAATAACTAACTGCCTAATATTTTTTCTATGTTTTAGTTGTCCTGGATTTACCCTATATAAGGCATTGTTTACCATTGTGAATTGTTCAAGTGGTACCTGTAACTTGGGTAATAGCACATCATCGCCTGACTCGAGATGATATATTACTTTGCACCATACTGGGTCCTGTCTTTGTGCTTGTGAGATTTCTTGATTTGTGGGGATCGTTTCATCCACATTGGGGAGTGATTCCCGTGGACTTTATTGTAGCAACGTTGGCTAATGGGTTTCGTGAATATTTACAGTGTAATTTTGGATTTTA
>JAGKTI010014719.1:0-21332 GCA_018397915.1 Birgus latro | reverse complement strand
GGTTAGGACCGGACATGAAATTAACTGCTTCAACCTTTTTTCTAGCTGTTTTACTTAAGAACCATGCATGGAAAAATTAAATAGCAAGCAGGATATTATGATTAACATTTTCGGTAATTTTTTAACACATGTACAGCATGATGAAAATACGTTAGGCATCAAGATCTTTATGGTAACCATAGGTTAGGTTAGGACCGGACATGAAATTCACTGCTTCAACCTTTTTTCTAGCTGTTTTGCTTAAGAACCATGCATGGAAAAATTAAATAGCAAGCAGGAAATTATAATTAACATTTTCGGTAATTTTTTAACACATGTACAGCATGACGAAAACACGTTAGGCATGAAGGTAGGGTACTTACGAACAAAAAGCGGCCATCCTGATGTAATAACCCACTCTATCATCTCAGACTCTGACAGGAAGACGCACCTGACACACCTTTCCACTTGAGAATCACCAGCACTTCTCACCAACACTCACCAAGGTTTTTTTTTTTTTTATAACTGGAATAACATCACTTCACTGCACTGTACACAACAGTAAATTCCCGTGTGGTCTGGTGACGATCCATGGAGCCTTGTGAACTTCTCAGCAGTAGCTTTCAGCTCCGTTCCACGTACCAACACACCAGCAGCATGTTGTTGTCGATACGAAATCAACGTGGAGCGGTTGATGTCTGCATACTTAGGAGTAAACATCACCTTCCTCTGCACGTTTCGTCTGGTCTTCGATGCGAAATCAGCCGTGTACTGCTGTAGTTTGTCTCGGGACTTCTTGACATCAAACAAGGTGGAGCGAGGGAGGTTGAACTCACGTAAGATGCGCCCTTTTGACCAGCCGGCGTCCACCTTGTCCAATATCTGCCTCTTCTTCTCCAGAGTCAGAACCACTCTTTTCCTCTTCTCAGGAGGTGGGGCCATCATCACACACATGATGAAGAAGGTGAAGAGCAGTATCAAGCACTGTAGGAGGTAGGGTATCACCACAAAAGCAATCACTTCGGCCGCCATTTTCGGAGTTCACGAGGGAGGAGGGGAGTGGGTAATGGCGACCGATAGTGGCGTCATGAGTGTAAACAGAGGGGATCGGCGTGCACGGGAAATTTAAACTGACACGGTCCCAAAAAATCGAAAATTAATCGATCTTTTTCGGATTTTTTTCCATTTTGGGGGTTGGGCAGCCCAGAATGTCCAGTTAGTGAGTATGTCCGGTTATTGGACGTCCGGATATTAGAGGGATTACTATATATATATATATATATATATATATATATATATATATATGTATATATAGTATATATAAATATAAATATATATATATATACATTATATATATATGTTCTGTTTCTGTTCTGAAGGCCTCCCAGTTGGCGCTCATATAATTAGTGTATGTGTGTCTGTGGCCAGCTGGGGGGATTCTGGTTTCAGTATTGATGATGATGGAGGGATGGTGTTGAGAGGTATGTTATATGAGGGAGGGGGGAGTGAGTTGGGGGAAGGGCTGTCAAATGGTGGGTGACAGAGCGACTTGGAGGCTTTTTGTCTGCTGCCACCCTTTGTGGGTGTAGGGCATTGGGCTATAGATAGATAGTACTGTATATAGGTGTATCTAGCAAACTTTTCTAGTACTGTATATCTGCTGTTTTAAATAAGTCCATAACCAATTGATATGTGACATTGATTCATACAGATGTGAATTGTAGCAACCTTTGCCCTTTATTCCACACTTAGCTGCATAATAATGAATAATGGCTTATTAAGTGGAATGAAAATACAGCATATGGTATATTGATAAAATGGTGTGAAAATGCAGCATATGTAATAATGGAAAATGTTTATTTGTAGGCAAATGCATTTAGGGGAGGCGGTAGCTCGATCGGTAGAGAGTTGGCTTGCGGTCCCGTGGGACCCAGGTTCGAATCCTCGCTGGTGGAGGGAACAGTTTAAGGATTTGAATTTCATTAAATCAGGCTTTACTGATCTACCAGAAGACCCGCCGACATGTCGTAAAAATGACCCCGCTAATACCAATACACCAGTCCTGTATGAGACAGCCCTAGCATGTATTCAATATGGACGGTGGGTGTTAAGCGCCGAAGTGGTGACATGTAGACTGTAGGAGGACGACTGGGCCTTGATAGCAGGCTGTGAAGCCTATGCCCAGAGTTGGACACATAAAAAAAAAAAAAAAAAAATCCCGAAAGGGGTGACTACAAACAAATTGCTTCCATGTCTCCATCCTCTGCTATTTCGCTGCCCTTCCCCCAACTTACACCACCCTCTTATAAACAGCATATAATTAAATGAAAATGCAGTGTGTCTTGAAGAAATTATGATGTGGCATACATATAAAGTGAAAATATTGTATGAAGATGTAGCATGAAAAAATGAAACAACAACCTTTAAAAAAAAAGGAATGCAGCACATAAGTAAAAATATAGCATAATATGTGTGGAAATACGGCCATTTATACTAAATGTTGATTTTCTTCAGATTCTGTATTTGTATAAGATGGTATAACTGTAATTTTAAGTATCATTAAAAATGCAGCAATGTATGCCAGACCAGTAGAGTAATTTCTTTGTTCATATTCTTTAATGGTGAGGGCAGATGATAGTATAATTATGTAAATACAGCAGTTTATAAGACAAGGTGTTTTCAGATATGTAGCAGAGGTCTGCTCCCAAGCAGGACAGGAGTTCATGACCACGTTAGAGCTGGGGTCCACAGCCTCGCCCGCGCAAAACCGGGTCCCAACCAGAGTGAAGCAAGCGTCCCCCGCAAGCGCTGGTATGTCCTTGTTTTAACATTCATTTTACTAAGTCAAACATGAAAAATTATTAGTTTCATAGATGTCTATAGTATGAAGTTGATGTGCCATTTCCCCCTATTTGAAAGTTAATTAGCTATACTGTATATACGTATATAGATGTTTTGGGGCAATTGTGGAGGAAAGAGAAATATTCATGATGCTGGTAAGGGATAGTTGGCAAACTTTTGCTTGTGATAGTACCCCTTTTTTAACATAAAGTCCACAGTAACTTGCAGAAAAAATATACTAATTAATGATCCATTGTTGATTTTTTGGGACTCATTCCTGACACCAAGGGCTTTCTGTACCAAATTATCCAGCCATCATCCAATCCTACGTCGCCCCATGAGGAGCATAGGAGCTCGGGGCTGGGCAAGTTGTTCCTGACATTTAAGATGAGAGTGACCAGCGTCACTCATCCTTGAGTGACATTTATGTGAGGAGTAAACCCCAACCATCCCTTGGATATAAACCTTCACCGGCTTAATCCGATTGGAGCACCTGAATTACCCACTAAACTACCAGATGCTATAATTTAGATATATGATTACCAGCCCCATTCAGCTTGTCACTCAGTGTAGAATCACCCGTTGGCAGAAGGAAGAGGAAAGAATGAAGGAAAGAAAGACAAAAAAAAAAATGAAGAAATGCCATATCTATTCATGGAACTCCAGGAGAATATTTAACTCAAAGTATCATTTTTTTTTTTGTCTGCAGTTTGAAAAGTTCAGGCATTTGAAAATACCGTATTGCCCTGCTGTTTCCATCAAGATGATGTGGAGAAGGAACTTCTGAAAAGTGACATACAGTGTACATTATTATTTGCTTTGCTGGAATGATATCTGTAGCCATGTCTTCATTCCAGAAGCCCCCATGTCACCGTGTCCTCTGCAGTAGTCACTGTGTCCTCTGCAGTCAGGCTGCCTTGTCTCCAGATCAGTCACCTGGGTAAAGGTAAGTTTATAATAACTGCTTAGTGGAGTTTTCAGATACCAGGTAAAGGCATTCTTGGTTTTTAGGGATGTGTGAAAATATTTGCATTATCCACACTCAGTAGAATAAAAATTGTAGCTATAGAGGATGGCAACAGAATAACCAGATAAATGCTTGGTGGTTTAGTCGGTTAAGGTGCGCCATCTGAACGAAGCCAATAAGGACTAATATCCTAGGGGTAGTTGGGGTTTATTGCATACATAATGCCCTTTGGGTGAGCACCTTGATATGGCTCTGTTGTTTTGAAAAAGCAGTATAATTTCTTAGCAGGTCCTCAGTGATAGTCACAAGTATGGTTGTGAGGGGTGGCAGGCATAAAGATACGAGTTTATTTGATAGCACTGGAGCCCAGCCTTGCCACCAAAATATAGTACATGAAATAAGCTGGATCTCCATTACTTACATTGCATGCAGTATGTTTGTTCCCTGCTGCAGAGGGGTTAGGGCAAGGATGACCAGCCTCATTATCTCCTGAATGGCACTGTGATCAGTAAACCTCAACTGTCACTTAGATATAAACCCTTACTGGCCCCGTCCAACTGCAGTGCCTTAACCCACTAGATCACTAGGCATCAGCTATACCCAGTTCATTTTATATAGGTGTAAACTTGACATCACTTCATTGCAGGAACGGATCGTCATCGGTATAATATGTTGCTCATAATGAAGGCCATTGGAAGGGATGTTGAATCTTAGTGCTGGTGACATGTAGAGGTACAGTACTGGTGACATCTAAAGGTACTGGTATGGTAACATCTTAAAGGCACAGTACTTGATGTTACTTAGATATTTGGTGACATGTTGGAAGGTACTTGCCAGTGTTACGTAGAATTTCCAGGACATTTAGAGGCTTGGTGATATTTCAAGACATCCTGAAATGAAGAAATAAGGGTGAAATTTTAATGTTTTGCTAAGTTATGTGTTAAAAAATGCACCATCACTGAATCAGTTTTACGAAAAAAAAAAAAAAACACTGGACTGTCAGGAGTCCTTATTAGCACCAGGACCCAAAGGTGTCTCTGCTAGCCACTGCACCTGAAGACTGGGTGAGATAGGATCCAATGAACTAGGAAGGTTTTATCGCTGGCAAAATAACTTAATGTGATTAAAATTGGAGGGTTATTTTGATGTGATAATGTAATGTATACAGTTCAGTAATTCAGACTTTATCTTCAGTTGTTGGTCCTGCCCTTGGGGAAGATGCACATGCTGCAGAAGAGGATTTTGATACCCAGAATCATCTGCTTCCTGCTCCACATTCTCCTCTGCCTCCTGTAAGTCTTGTCGATGTTTTGTTACGTGTAGCAAGCAAACCATATTATTTTAATCTCGGTTACTACGATTGCCAAGCACTCCACAAAGTCAGTTGAGTTGCTGTTTATAGACTTTCTTGTAATATTGTCTGCTCCTCCTTACATAAGAAAGAACTACCAAACACTTAATACCCAAACTGGCAACTGTTGCCTGTATTAACTGTTTGTTCGTACATGTCGGGGAATTTTTAGTATTTCAAAAAGAAAATGTGATAAAAGATAATGTGATATTGTATAATTCGAGTATACAATATATAGCTATGTGTGCTAAGAATGACTATCGAGTCATTTACTGCGAGAGAATAGACTTGTGAAATCAAGTAGCGATTTCACTTTATGCTGGCTTACTTTGCCAATTCTCTAGAGTCAAGAATTTATAGACTTCCTCAACGGTACACAGCAGAGACTAGACGCTCAAGTAGGCTGTAATATTGTACTGTTGGCCTCTGAAAAAGTTAGTTTCTACCCTTAACATTAAAAAATGATAATAATAAAGATAAACAGGATCTTGGCTGAGCCAAACTCCTAGCTAGCACAACGGATTTAAGGATTAATGCCAAAAGCTGGTCTAAGTACCAGTCGTGATTTAATACAAAGAGTTGTGCTAACGTGGAGTAGCAAAACTGTATTAAACAAGTGGGAAAATTAAACACGACTGTTACATTTAACAAAGCTCAAAAAACGAACTGTAAATTTATTGAATACAAGGAAATAAATTTACGTTACATGACTCCAATTCAAATCAAAGAAAGGGAAATGCACTCACTCAAACACTCAGACAAACGGCTAAATATCTCAAAAACTTAAGCCTAGGGAAACAAAAGAAAATACTAATCGGTATAGATGAGACCGAGCTGCTGCAGACGATCACCAAAAGATGGGTGCTTCGGGGATACACGCCAATAAGCTGAGATCTGAAATCGCTAAGAATGATCACTTGAGCCTTTGCAAGATGCACCGCACGGACCGTGTCTACAGACAGACTAGCTCTGATTTTGAGTACACGGCATGAAAAGCGTGTGAAAGGGTGTGGCCGGCGTAACGGCCCAGAGCGGGAGCGATAATTCAGAAATTATCACTTAGAGGAATGCGCCGCCTGCACATAAAAACAATCACTCACGAAAGAATGACGAAAGTTTTGACAACTTGATGCGAATATAAGTAAGCGAGCGGACGGTTTGAGAGAACGAGCGAAACATCGTACATTTCATAATAATTCGTTCCTCCCGCAAAATCACTCGATGTCACAATTTACTTTACATAATTTTACGATGTAGAAAATTCATGACAGTACATCATAAGAATAACAGCGTAAAAGTAGGTTGGGTACTGATTGGAGACTTCGTAACCCTCTAAGAACTGGAACAAGTACACACAGTAAACCTCAACTGTCCCTTACCTATACTCAGTTCATTTTATGTAGGCGTAAACTTGCCGTCGCTCCAACTTGAATGTTGAGCTGTAACAGATCAGTATAATATGGGTGGACGGAGTTTTGAGTGAGGTGGTAGCCAGAAGATGCGGAGTAAGGGATTGCAATATCATCCTGGGGCAGAAGCGGCTTAGATGGTTTGGTCACGTGAGGAGGAGTGAGGAAGGGTGCTGTGTGAGAATAGCAGAGGAGCTGGAAGTGGTGGGACATCGACTGCCAGGAAGACCTAAGAAGACCTGGATAAGTGTTGTAATGCAAGATGTGGAATGTCGGAGCTACTGTAAGTGAGGCAATAGGCAGGATGCGGGTGGTGAAGGCAGCAGCAGGTGTGTCTGGGTTGACTTCCGAAATGTTGAAGTCCTCATGAGATATTTGGGTGAGATTAGTCACTGACCTGATAAATATGATTATACAGTAATCCCTTTACTATTCGGATGCCCAGTATTCGGATGCATCACTATTTGGACATCATGGGCTGTCCGACCCCCAAAATGCCCAAAAATTCGAAAAAATCCGATTTTTTGGGACCGCGTCAGTTTGAATTTCCCGTGTGCGCCGATAGGCTCTGTTTTCACGTGTGGCGCCTGTCTGTTGGTCTCATGCCCCGCTCCGTTCCTGGTTCGTAAACACGCTCTGAAAATGGCGGCCAAAGTGATTGGTTTTGTGGTGATACCCTACCTGCTGCAGTGCTTGATGCTGCTATTCACCTTCTTGATCATGTGTGTGATGATGGCCCCGCCACCTGAGAAGAGGAAGAAAGTGGTTCTGACTCTGGAGAAGAAGAGGGAGATATTGGAGAAGGTGGACGCCGGGTGGCCGACATCACAGATCCTACGTGAATTCAACCTTCCTCGCTCCACTTTGTTTGATATCAAGAAGTCCCGAGACAAACTACAGCAGTACATGGCTGATTTCGCTTCGAAGACCAGACGAAACGTGGAGAGGAAGGTGATGTTTACTCCTAAGTATGCTGAGATTGAATAAATTCTCCAGGACTCGTCACTAGACCACACGGGAATTTACTGTTATGTACAGTGCAGTGAGGTGATGTGATGCAAGGTATGCGAAAGAAAACGTTGTGGAAAGTGCTTGTGAGAAGTGCTAGTGAGTGTAAAGTGAACCGGAAGTGCTAAGGTGTCAGGTGCAAGGTCTTACTGTCAGTCTGAGATGATCGAGCGGGTTATACATCAGGACGGAGGCATCATTCTCGTAAGTACCCTAACTTCATCAAAATTCCTTGTTTTGTTCTTTCCATATCATTAATCATATGCATAAACTGTGTGAAAGGTGATTTCCATAATGATTTTCATGTCTAACCTGTTTTCAGCATGCTGTAAATGTGTTAAAAAATTACCCTAAATGTTAATCATAATTTCCTGCTTTCAATTTAATTTTTTCGTGCATGGTTTTTAAGTGCACCAGCTATGAAAAAGGTGAATGCCTTTGATTTGTGTGCAAGATGATTACCATAACGATTTCATGTCTAACCTGTTTTCATCATGCTGTAAATGGGTTAAAAAATTACCCTAAATGTTAATCATAATTTCCTGCTCTCAATTTAATTTTTTCATGCATGTTTTTTAAGAGCACCAGCTATGAAAAAGGTGAATGCCTTTGATTTGTGTGCAAGATGATTACCATAAAGATTTTCATGTCTAACCTGTTTTCATCATGCTGTAAATGTGTAAAAAAAATTACCCTAAATGTTAATCATGATTTCCTGGTTTCAATTTAATTTTTTCATGCATGTTTTTTAAGTGCACCAGCTATGAAAAAGGTGAATGCCTTTGATTTGTGTGCAAGATGATTACCATAAAGATTTTCATGTCTAACCTGTTTTCATCATGCTGTAAATGTGTAAAAAAATTACCCTAAATGTTAATCATAATTTCCTGCTTTCAATTTAATTTTTTTATGCTTGGTTTTTAAGTGCACCAGCTATGAAAAAGGTGAATGCCTTTGATTTGTGTGCAAGATGATTACCATAAAGATTTTCATGTCTAATCTGTTTTCATCATGCTGTAAATGTGTAAAAAATTACCCTAAATGTTAATCATAATTTCCTGCTTTCAATTTAATTTTTTCATGCATGGTTTTTAAGTGCACCAACTATGAAAAAGATGAATGCCATTGATTTGTGTGCAAGATGATTACCATAAAGATTTTCATGTCTAACCTGTTTTCATCATGCTGTAAATGTGTAAAAAAATTACCCTAAATGTTAATCATAATTTCCTGCTTTCAATTTAATTTTTTCATGCATGGTTTTTAAGTGCACCAGCTATGAAAAAGGTGAATGCCTTTGATTTGTGTGCAAGATGATTACCATAAAGATTTTCATGTCTGACCTGTTTTCATCATGCTTTAAATGGGTTAAGAAATTACCCTAAATGTTAATCATAATTTCCTGCTTTCAATTTAATTTTTTCATGCATGGTTTTTAAGTGCACCAGCTATGGAAAAGGTGAATGCCAGTGAATTTCATGTCCGGTCATAACCTAACCTAACCATTTTTCTGGTAACAATTTGCATCATTTACTTTATTTGATGCTTTGTATCCAATAATTTAGTGCATAAAATGTGAGAAAAGATGATTTCCATGTCCGATACTTACTTATATTATGCTTGCAAGTCTGACCACCTATGCCTTACTCACCTCTAAATCATCATTTTTTGGTTAAAATTCAATTAATTCATGCTTTGTGTGCATTATTTATGTGAAAAGGGACCTAAATAAGTGCTATATATGTCCGGTAGGGAGGTAGGAAGGTAGTTTTCTGATTTAGGTTAGGTTAGGTTAGTGTCATGAATGACCGGTGCTGGAGCTTCAGGCCCAATATTCGGACAAAACCAGTGTCTGGACATGCCTTTGGCTCTATTACGTCGAATAATGGAGGGATTACTGTACATGTGTGTGTTGCCCCAGATGATTGTAATGGTAAATGTGTACAAAGGGAAGGGTGATCCCCTTGAAAGAGGAAATTACAGATGTATAAAGCTCTTAGATCAGATAATGAAGGTAATGGAGAGAGTTGTAGAAGGTATGATTTGAGTGTGAATATTGATGAGTTGCAGTTTGGGTTTATGCCAGGCAGGGGGACCACTGATGCCATATTCATTGTTCGACAGCTTCAGGAAAAATATATTGGAAAGAAAAGGGAACTGTATTTTGTATTTGTTGATTTGGAAAAGGCCTTTGACAGAGTCCCTAGAGAGGTGGTGAAGCGGGCAATGAGAAAGCTTGGGTTGGAAGAGTGGCTGGTTAGGGTGGTTATGGCCATGTACGTGAGTGCTCGCACCCAGGTAAAAGTGAATGGAGTTTTGAGTGATGAGTTTTCCGTGAATATTGGTGTGCATCAGGGGTCAGTTTGAGTCTCTTGTTGTTTATCATGGTACTTGAAGCCCTCTCACGTGACTTCAGAGATGGACTTCCTTGGGAGATGTTGTATGCTGATGATTTGGTGTTGATTGCAGAGAATGAAATGGAGGCGGAGGAAAGATTTAAGAAGTGGAGAGATGGTATGGGGCACAAGGGCCTAAGGGTAAATGCAGATAAAACAAAAGTGATGATATCTAGGGTTGGTGGCGGTACAATCAAAGGAGAGGGAAGAGTGGCCATGTGCAGTTTGCCACAAAGGTGTGGGAAGTAATTCCATCTTGTGCAGTGTTTGTGATAAGTGGTTGCACAAGAGATGTAGTGGTATTAGAGGTAGACTGCGAGATAATGCTGATTTTATGTGTGCGTCGTGTTGGGGAGAGCTGGTGGAGATTGTTAGGGGTCTTGTTGTCAGTGTTGCTTCCAAATATGGATAATATAACATCAGATTTCTTTCCTCAAACAAAGGTTTCAAACCATGCTTATGTATGCCTTGATTAACCCTTTCGTGCATGGTACCGCGATTTGCGTTACATGTGGTGTGGTGTGCCAAAGCACAGGACCTCAAATCGTGTGAAAACGCAAAAAAAAATTAACCAAAAAATAAGTTTTCGGTCGATTTGCGTCAAATTTTGTAGCGTTCTAGCAGCCAAGTGTCTCTCCCGAGGTAAGACCTTGGCAACACTGCAATGACTCATATGTGCCCGTACATAGTGATAGAATCTTAGTGCTCCACTAGCAGCCAGACAGCAGGGTCGTGCTGTGTTGTGTTGTGTTCCTTTAAATCCGCCATTTTCCTCCTCCCACCCGAGGCTGAAGGCATTATTGAAATACAGCAATCCCTTTACTATTCGAACGCCCATTATTCGGATCCCTCACTATTCGGACATCGTGGGCTGGCTGTCCACCCCCTAAAATGCCCCCAAATTCGAAAAAATCCGAAAAAATCCTATTTTTTCCGACCGCGTCAGTTTGAATTTCCCGCTCGCGCCTACTAGCTCCCTTCTGCCAAATCACCTTCCTACTAGTTCTGTCTCAACTCCTGTGAACAGTGGACGGCTGTCCGATCTTTTGCGGTATTTTCGTTCTTGTTTAAATAATCAAAAGCCACCGTGCTAAGGATTAAGTGTAGTTAAACACTGGATTACTGGACATGCTTCAAGAGCAATTATGACCACTGTAAAAACCTTAGAGCTGGGGGTAAATAACAATGCTGGACTGTAAGTAAACATTGTCAACTGCTAAATATTTTCCATAATCACTTATAAATCCTCATTCTCTGGTTACATTTTATTTACTTCATGCTTTGTGTCCCGTATTTGAGTGCACAGGCTGTGAAAGAGGTGATTTTCTCAGTGATTACCATGTCTCTTACTTACGTTCACTATCTAGTCAACTGGTTAACATTTTCGCCCCCCACACCTCTAAATCATAATTTTTCTGGCTACATTTTATTTAATTCATGCTTTGTGTCCCATATTTGAGTGCACAGGGTGTTAAAAGGTGATTTTCTCAGTAATTATCATGTCTCTTCCTTACGTTCATTATGTAGTCAGCTGGCGAACACCCCTGCCTTACTCACCTCAAAATCATCATTTTGGGGTTAAAATTTGATTAATTCATGCTCTGTGCCAATTACTTATGTGAATGGGGTCTTAAGTGCTATGCATGTCCAGTAGGGAGTTAGGTAGATGGTTTTCTGATTTAGGTTGGGTTAGGTTAGGGTCAAGAATGACTGGTGCTGTAGGTGAACAGTGAACACCTTTGCCATACCTAACTTTTTCTGGTAACAATTTATTTATTTGATGCTTTGTATCCCATATTTTAGTGCATAAGATATGAGAAATGATGATTTTCATAGTGATAGCCACGTCCGATACTTACTTACACTAAGCTGCCAACTCGTGAACACCCCTGCCTTACTCACCTCAAATTCATCATTTTTGGGTTAAAATTCAATTAATTCATGTTTTGTGCCAATTACTTATGTAATTGGGGTCTTAAGTGCTATGCATGTCCGGTAGGGAGTTAGGTAGGTGGTTTTCTGACTTAGGTTAGGTTAGGGTCGAGAATGACCGGTGCTGTAGGTGAACAGTGAACACATTTGCCATACCTAACTCTTTTTCTGGTAACAATTTATTTATTTGATGCCTTTTATCCCATATTTTAGTGCATAAGATATGAGAAATGATGATTTTTATAGTGATAGCCACGTCCAATACTTACACTAAGCTGCCAACTCGTGAACACCCCTGCCTTACTCACCTCAAATTCATCATTTTTGGGTTAAAATTCGATTAATTCATGCTTTGTGCCAATTATTTATTTGAATGGGGTCTTAATTAAGTGCTATGCATGTCCGGTAGGGAGTTAGGTAGTGGTTTTCTGATTTAGGTTAGGTTAGGTTAGGTTAGGGTCAAGAATGACGTGCTGTTGGTGAACAGTGAACACCTTTGCCATACCTAACTCTTTTTCTGGTAATAATTTATTTATTTGATGCTTTGTATCCCATATTTTAGTGCATAAGATGTGAGAAATGATGATTTTCATAGTGATTGCCATGTTCGATACTTATTTACACTAAGCTGCCAACTCATGAACATCTATGCCTTACTTACCTCATAATCATCATTTTTGGGTTAAAATTCAATGCATTCATGCTTTGTGTCCACTATTTAATGCATATGGTGTGAGAAAGGGTGATTTTCATAGTGATATCCATGTCTGATACTTACACTTGCTGGCAAGTTGTGAGCACCTATGCCTTACTCACCTCTAAATCATCATTTTTTGGTTAAAATTCAATTAATTCATGCTTTGTGTGCATTATTTATGTGAAAGGGGACTTAAATAAGTGCTATGCATGTCCGGTAGGGAGGTAGGAAGGTGGTTTTCTGATTTAGGTTAGGTTAGGATAGGGTCATGAATGACCAGTGCTGGAGCTTCAGGCCCAATATTCGGACAAGACCAGTGTCCGGACATGCCTTTGGCTCTATTACGTCGAATAGTGGAGGGATTACTGTATTGTGATTGTACGGTGTTTTTTGACTATACTGTGAAGTGAGTGTCTATTGAACATATCTATCTATCTATCTATCTATTGCCAGACACCATAATCTCGTAAGGGGTGGCCATTTGACTTTGAGTAGATATATTGTTTGTAAAGCATTGGGGCCCTTTGTCAGCCGTTTGGCCTAGAGGCAGAGTCTGGTTTGTTATAGCGGGGTTTCCACTCACCCTGCCCGTAAAATGATGCATTTTACCCTTATAGTGAAGCCATTACTTATATCTGTGAAACATATAGTGCCTGGATTAGTGAAACAACTGACCTACCATAGCAGGCATTATGTTATGCCATAGAGATAACATAGACATATGGATTAGTTGCTAAGGGAACAGGCGGTCTCTTACGCCATACAGTAGGGAATGGAATAACAGAAGAGGCTGGGATGGAATCATGTGATAGTGTTTTATATTGTATATGGTTCAGTGTGAAATATACGTATAAAATACTGCAGTGAGTGTTCACCGAGAAATATTCCGTGCATTGACTGACAACGGAAAGTTACATAATGATCAGAGACAAGAAAATACGCCACACAGCGACACATATATGACATTATATACGTATGTCATGCAGCAAATGTTCTTGGAGAAATCTATTGTGTGCATCGCATGTGTTAGGCAAACGTGGTGCAAGGAACAGAGAATACTCCACACACACACACACACACACACACACACACACACACACACACACACCACTCACACACCCATGAACACACACAACTCACACACTACCTAACTCATCTTCAATTCCTTCAAGTTCCTGCCAGCAGCTCAACACCTCTGGAGCAAGTGAGTTATCCATATTTTGTTGATTTGTATATTGACCTGTTTCTACATTTCTATATTTTTTTCACAAATAAGTATTGTTTTTTACATATTCACATATGAGATGGAAGAAAGTTCAGCTTCAGTATCAGTACCTAGCAGAAAGACTTGTGGAAATGTCGAGTTACTGAGAGCACTATCAAAGAGCTTATGATATTAAACGTGTATAATTTGAGTAAAAAATAATAATAATAATAAAACGTAACGAGCGAAAATATGTAAGTATTTGTGAGGCAGGGAAATTGAGCGTTTTTATCTCGCTTGCGGGCGAGGAAGAGTTTTCTATCTTTGTCATCCATTTACTCCAAAATTATTGAACGTATCGATTTCCTGTAAGAACCATGATAAAGATCAGTGAATTCTACATATGTACAGGACATAACTATGTAATTTCTTGAATGAAAAGTTGTGGTTACGTAGGCGGTTATTGTGCACGCATGACAAAAGTGCACCGCGGCCGTGAGTACCCTGTAGTTTTTTGCGATTTACTCGGAAACTATGAGGCGTATCAAAACAAAAAGGTATCAGGAGAAAGCTTATGAAATTCTACATAAGATTACGTAATAAAAACATAAGGTGTGCGAGAAAACTTCTGCAGTATACCTCCCTGAACAAAAATCAAATTGTGTACAAAAATGGCTTTTGGTTTTCGGCTTTTTTTTTTTTTTCGAAAACTACAAATTGCATCACAACCGGACATACCTCATTAGAAAGCCAATGAAATTCTCTATCAAAACCTATAATAACATTTTTCTGTATGATGGAAAACACTCGAACGACAATGTTGGGAAGTGAGATCAACGTTCCAAAATGTTTATTCATGGCGGCCTTGTGTACTTTTATTCGCATTTTTCTGGTTTTTCTTTTGGCTTATCAGCTAGAACAAACATCGGCAAATAAGTTGATGTGAGTTTCAGGGCAACATTTTTAGGTTTGGGTGGCGAAAATGAGGTGAGAATATATGTAATTTGCGTACTGCGGGCTGCCAGCGGAGCGCGTGGGGGAGTAAAATCGTGAGCCAGGAAACTTAATAAAACTTACCGTGCATGAAAGGGTTAATTATTTGCCTGAGGTTGTGAATGGGTAGTAAATTAATAGTGATCCTTCCGTTACTTGCATTAGCAATTCCTTTCAAGAAAGACTGATACTGAGCCCTGGTTTTGTCTATCTGTAGTATCATTAAGTCAGTATGTTCCATGATCACAGAGAAGTGTTGGAATTGTGTATTGTTACCTTCTAGTGCATTTACTTTCTTCACAATTCCTAGAGTTGATTCTTCTGCTTTCCTTAGGTTCTTCACAATCACTAGCATCAAGGTGTTCTGAGTGTTGGCCAACTTGTGTTGGCATGAGAGAACTTGTGCTATTTTGTCAAATTTGTTATTTATTTCCTCTAGATCATTTTTTGTAGCTAGTCCAAAAATATTCCCTAAACTTGCTCCACCTAAAATTGCTCCACCTAGGTCGAACAAACCGGATCGGTTACGTGTATTTGTGATGTCGTTTCCTGCCCTAAGTGTGTTACTCCCAGCTGATGGGATGTCCTGGATCATAGTGATCATTCCGTGCTTAGCTTGTTCTAGCTTCCGGTCAGTTAATTTAATTAATTCAGCTACTTCCTGTGTGGGGTGATCATGTGAAGAAGGGTGTGTTAATATGGCTTCTAGAGTTCTGAGTGGTCCTGATATTTTCTGTAACATCATTGGTGTGTCTTGCGGTACGTCCAGACTAATTTCGGTACTTATTATGTCCTGTACTATTGCCGTTGAGGCTGTTGGGGCGATCAGGCACCCCTGCTGCATTATACAGTAGGCGCGGAAAGTATTGATGTTTTTTTTGCCGACTTCATTCTTTTTCGCGTTAAGTGAAGTAGGGTCAATACTACCCTCCCCTGTGATGCGAAATGAGCTGACGCTTTTTCAGCGGGAGCTGGCAACCCTACTTGATAGGTTTGGCACACAGGAGCAGGCTCAGTAATGTTTGGGCAGCCACAGGAGGAGGATTGTCTGTGTGTGTGATGCACCACGAGGGCATGTTTTGACTCAAATAACACAGTTATTTGGTTACCTACCACATTCTCATCATGCCTAAAGTAACCACAAGCAAGGACAAACGTGTGGAAGTGATTACTTTATACAAAGCTGGCCACAAACTCCCATTTATTGCAAATCAGATGGTGTTAGGCTGAGGACAGTTCAGAGACTGGTGAAGTGGTTCAAGGACAGTGGGGAGGCCATTCCTCCCACTCCACTTCCCAAGCCTGGGAGACCTCATAAGACAACCTTCAGGACCCGTCAGCTGATCTCAAGGCAAGTTAGCAAGGACCCAAGGCTAACAGCACGGGATTTAAAAGAAAAGAACCCACAGTTGCTGGCAGATGTGTCTGTCAGAAGTGTGCAGCAGCTGTTGCATGACGATCTGGGCTACAGGAGTTTTTGTGCTCGTAAAAAGCCACTGCTAACTGCACTTCAGAAGAAAAAGAGAGTAAATTTTTGTAAGAAATATCTTGCCTGGAGTGAGGAGCAATGGAAAACTGTGCTTTGGAGTGATGAGTCAACATTTACTGTCACTGGTACCCCTTCATCACGAGTGTACTGCAAACCAGGCAGTGACCCCCTGGATCCTAAGTACACTTCCAAGTTTGTTAAATACCCAGCCTCACTCATGGCTTGGGGCTGCTTTACATATTATGGTGTTGGTAGGTTGGTAATTCTACCTGCAAATGAAAAAGTGAACCAGAACAATTATTTGGAGCTCTTATGTGATGTTTTAAGTGACTCTTTTGATAAAACCAAGGCAAGAGTATTTATGCAAGATTCTGCCCCTGGACATGTTGCAAAGTCAGTGAAACAGTGGCTAACAGACTGTGAGGTTCCGTTTATTCGAGATTGGCCCGGAAATAGCCCAGATATCAATCCCATTGAGAATTCATGGGCGCACATGAAGCGGCAGCTGCGTAGTATGGACACATCATCTTTGCCTAAAGTTGAGGCTGCAGTCAAGCAGCTATGGAGCAGTTTTAGTCCGTCTGTTCTGCAGAACTATGCCATCAGTCTCCCCAGATGCCTTAAGAAGATAATAAAGGTGAAGGGGAATGCCAGTAAATACTAAATACAATGGTGAGTTAATTTATTTGTTTCTCCTTTCTAACCACAAGAATGTTTTCTTTTTTTAAGATGGCGTCAACACTTTCCACGCCTACTGTATTTATATTCTGCCATCACTGGTCTCAGTACTAACAAGGCATATGGGCCTGATGGAGTCCCTCCTGTTGTCCTCAAAAATTGTGTTTCTGTGCTTACACCCTGCCCAGGTAAACTCTTTTGCCTTTGTCTATCAACTTGTACCTTTCCTTCTTGCTGGAAGTTTGCTCTCATTCAGCCAGTCCCAAAGAAGGGTGACCATTCCCAACCCTCTAACTATCGTGTCCAATTACTTTAACATCCTGTGTCTCAAAAGTTTTTGAGTCAATTCTTAACAGAAAATTCTTAAATCATCTTTCCTGTCACAACCTTCTTTTTGATCGTCGGTATGGGTTCTGTCAGGGATGCTCCACTGGCGATCTTCTCACCTACCTTTCAGACTCCTGGTCATCCTCCTTTCGGGACTTTGGCGAAAACTTTGCCAGTGCACTTGACATCTCAAAGGCTTTCGATCGAGTCTGGGATAAATCTTTAATTTCCAAACTGCCCTCGTACGGTTTCTATCCTTCTATCTGTGCCTTCATCTCTAGCTTCCTTTCTGGTCGTTCTATAGCTGCTGTTGTAGATGGCCATCGTTCTTCTCCTAGACCTGTCAAGAATGGTGTTCCTCAGGGCTCTGGCCTATCACCAACTCTCTTTCTTTTATTCATCAGTGACCTTCTAAGCTGTACATGTAACCCTATCCTCTCATATGCTGATGATTCCACCTTTCACCTTTCCATTCGGTTTCCACAATGTCCATCGCAGCAGTTACTTCAACAGAAAAGGGATGAGGCTATGTCACAACTAATGTCTGACTTGGCTCGTATCTCTGATTGGGGTAAAAATAATCGTTATTTTTTATGCATCAAAAACTCAGTTCTTACACCTATCAACCCGACAAAATCTTCCTCAGGATTACTCACTAATGTTTAATAATGTCCAGCTCAGTCCTGCATCATCCTTGAACATGCTTGGGGTTTCATTCTCTAGGTATTTGTCATGGAAAGAACATATTACATCTCTTTTGAAATCTGCTTCCAAGAGATTAGGTTTGCTTAGCCGATTCCGAACTTTCTTTACCCCTGCACAGTTGTTGACCTTGTACACAGGTTTTATTTGCCTGTGTATGGAGTACAACTCTCATGTGTGGGGAGGCTCCCCACATGCAGCTCTTCTCAATAGGGTGGAGTCAAAGGTTTTTCGTCTCATTAACTCTCCTCCTCTTACTGATTCCCTTCAACCTTTGTCTCTTCGCTGCACTGTTGCATCTTTATCTCTCTTCTGTCGCTACTTCAACAGTCACTGTTCCTCTGAACTGTCTGCTTGCATCCCACCACCTCTACGACCGGACCTGTCTAGCATCAAACTCTCATCCCTTTTTTGTCCAACTCTCTAATACAAGAGTTAACTGTTACTCTCAGTCCTTCATTTATGCAACTGGTCAACTCTGGAACTGTCTTCCTCTGTCTGTATTCCCTGCTTCCTATGATCTCCAGTCTTTCAAACACAGTGTGTCCAGGCATCTTGAAATGAAAGGATCTTGAATTTGGCTGTCTTTTGTATTGTTTGTGTTTTTTCTTGGAGGGAACAGTATGTGGGCCCATGGCCTTTGGTTCCTTCTTCATTGCATTAAAAAAAAAAAAAAATGAGTGAGTTGATCCTCTTGATATCAACAGGAACATGATCCATGGAATTATTCTCCTCATCTTTACCTACCGAAAGAATAACTGTATTAGATATCTGTTATTAAATATAAAAGGAGTCTAAATCGATTCCTAAGTCATGTAAATGTCTTGTTATGGTGAGGGCTGTATTGGTTGCACCTATGTTTTTCTGTCTGGTATGCGACCGCAATTTATTCCGATATGTGTTACTTGCTTCAGGCTTATTTTCACAGTGTGTACTAGGGTTTTCGGTCATGTCCGGTGCTTTATAGTTGGAAGCTAAGTTTCTTGAGACTTTTTTTTAAGTGATCAATATGTATTTCTTTTTCCTCATCACTTGATAGTGATTTAAGCACTGCCTCTTTAGCTCTTCTCTTAATTACCCTGTATGGGCCTTCAAATTTTGGTGACAGTTTGTCTCTAGTGTGAATGAGGCCATAGACAATATCACCTATGCTGATGTTTGATTCTTTTGCCTTCTTATTAAATGATTGTCATTTTTTCCTTGGACGTCGTTAACTGTTTCTTTACCCTCGTGTGTATTTCTTGAAATTCACGTAAGCAAAGTTTAGGATAATCGTCATAATTATAGTGTATATGGGAATTTGCTTGCCTTCTAACGTTTCGTAAGGGAGATGTTTGTCTGACCCGTAAATGATGAAATGAGGTGTATCTCCTATTGATTTATTAATTGCACAATTGAGTGATGCTTCAACTCTGGGGATCCAGTCATCCCAGTTTGCATAATTTTCATTGAGGATGTGCTGTAGTACATCTAATATTTTTTTATTCTGCCTTTCCACCAATCCATTGGAAGCTGGATGGTAGGCCAAGGTATTAAACTTCTTTATATTATATTGTTTACTGTTTCTGCTGTTTTATCCTTAATTGGAACCAAGATCACATATTGTGAGAAATGATTAGTAGCAACAAATAGATGATGATTGTGATTGGTAGTTAACCCCTTCATTACCGAAATCGATAAGGTTTACGCTTGTAAACCTAGAAAAAGTTCTGGCGAGGAACCGATAATTGTAAGGTTTACGGTGGTAAACCTGATAAGGAAAAGGAGGTATAGGAGGGTAGGAGTGTTGGTTTTGGGGTTACTAGAGAGACTTGGGTTGTAAGAACTGGCAACTTGACTCTGACGTCATTCTCCTTGTCATGACCATGCCATGGCCATATCAGAGTCCATGCCAGGCCATGATTGACATCATTTGGGTATTTTGGATATGATTTATTATTTCAAATGTTTTGGGCATATATATATACCTATATGGTATGATATAAACAGAAAAAAATAGTTGCACTAGGCATATCAGCATGTGGTTACCATGACAACCACTCTCCTAGGCCCCACAACCAACCAGCAGCCAGTTCTCCCCCGCAACCCCTCAGTATCCCCCAAGCTACATGTTGTGACTGTGTGTTTTTTTTTTTTTGGCTGTTTTTGCATGATCATGGCGTCATCTGATACTGCTGACGAATTTGATACAAAGCTTGCTAGTGAGTTAGATGAGTCTGACGACAATGAAACTCAATCAGACATCAGTGAGTGAGTCAGATGATGATTATATACCAGAAAACGACAGTGATAGCGAGAGTACGAGTGATGAAAGCGAGATAGATAATTGCTCAAATCCCAGTCTTGTAGGCTCGCCATTGTTGCAGAGTCCCTGAGGACCTGCCTTCACCCTCTTGTTGGATCCATTTGCAGATCAAAGGCCACCTCCACTACCTACACTTCACCTGGACTTTCCCAACATACATCCTGCAGTGTATCAACGCCACGAGGAGCAACATATGAGTACTGTATATACCTTTTTATGTCTGTAAAGTCTATATTTATAGGAACAATGATAGTTTAGTAAAGTATATATATCCCTGCACGTATACTACTATAGGAAATGTATTTCAAATCATGCACAGTGTACCTCGTGGTCAACATGTACTTGAGAATATAAAAGTAATATAAAATGAAAAACAGCGCACTTATGATAAACGATCACCCCCCACGCACACGCATGAACTTCCGGGAATTCGGTTTGACGGAGGGATAGCGGGGTGGCTGGGGGTGGGAGGCGCGGTAATGAAGGGGTTAAGGGTAATTTAAGTAAATCAATCGCGACAATGTCCCACTGTTGGTTAGGGACTAGGTATTTATCTAACGGTGCAGGTGATATCGTGTAACGTTTATGTGTTGCACATGACTCACATTTGTCTGTGTGAGTATGTGTGTCTTTGCATAACGTTGGCCAATAATATGGCATCCGGGCCTGTCTGACTGTCCTGTCCTTGCCAGGATGCCCTGCATGTGGACTATCGTGTATTCTCCTTACAATGTGTGGTATCATTGTACTAGGAATAACTAACTGCCTAATATTTTTTCTATGTTTTAGTTGTCCTGGATTTACCCTATATAAGGCATTGTTTACCATTGTGAATTGTTCAAGTGGTACCTGTAACTTGGGTAATAGCACATCATCGCCTGACTCGAGATGATATATTACTTTGCACCATACTGGGTCCTGTCTTTGTGCTTGTGAGATTTCTTGATTTGTGGGGATCATTTCATCCACATTGGGGAGTGATTCCCGTGGACTTTATTGTAGCAACATTGGCTAATGGGTTTCGTGAATATTTACAGTGTAATTTTGGATTTTA